>LPNX011037968.1:30116-48775 GCA_001517045.1 Pseudotsuga menziesii | reverse complement strand
TATTTTTATAGCAAAATTATCCTATTGCTATATATTTTCAATCTCTTCTTAGGAGGCAGGTACTAAGCAACTTTGTTGCTTATTCCACTTGTTAATATTAAGATTAAAAAAAATAGATTGAGTCATAAGTTACTAAAAATATAAAGTAAATAAAAAAAAATTATATAGTTTAATAACATAAAAGAAATAAATCTATCATACATCCATCTTAAACATTTATTGTTTCCATAAATAAAATCATAACCACCATTCATTTATTTCCACCATATTGAAATTGAAGTTGGTTGAATATTTAGTCTAGTTCATCTCATTTGTTTTTTAATTACTCTAGATTAAAAAAATATGTTATGAAAATAGTAAATCCAAATGCTTTAAATGTAGAATCACTTTTCGGAAGTATATTTTAACAACTTGCTTGTAAAACAACACATAAATGAGGTTCCCACACAATTTGATTTAACATATAAAATAAGGAGGTGTCTTCACGTGTTTTCTATTGTTGATGTACTATGTATCTTTTTTAAGAATATATACTATGAGATGCATGCATGCATGTGAGATTATTTGATAACACCATAATGCCCGGTGAAAGTAATAAACATAGGTAAGGCTTTTGATAAAATAAAAGTATACCTTACACCTTGCACACCTTTGTTTTTGGACTTTGCAACACTACTTTATGCACTTGTATGAGCACATATGTCTTTATGTCATTTGTGATGCATAGAAAATCTATGATAAAACTAAAAAAAATATATCTCCAATGCAACACTACCAATTAATATGTAAAGGAGAATTGAATTGGAAAAATGTATTATTGATTATAAATAAGTTATTGCATATAATCTTTTGTGTGAGTGTGCTAAAAAAAAAATTATATTGTTTCTTTTAACGTTGTCAGAGTTGTTTATAATGTATAACGTAGATACCAATAGGCATTTACCTATACCTAATTAGCATCCATGAAAACAACAATTAAAATATGTAAAGTAAATTTTGTAAATGAATTTGGTTTAAACAAAATTATACAGAGAATGGAACACAACAGTTAGGCGCTTCTGCATGCTACTCCCCACCACCTTAGGTATGCTCACAGGTATCCCACAAGCAGTTTATTCCCACAAGCAGTTTATATAGATATATTAAGTTTTTCATTCCCTCTTATCAGCCAGCCAAACAACCTGTTTATCTTCTTTTTCACACTACATGCATTCCATAGTGTCAAGGAATGTGCTAAAATGCATGTGGTTTTTAAGTTCCAGAAATTACATTTATAAAGATTGATAGTAAGGTGTTGATCTTTGACCTTTAGTATGAAAACCAATCTTAATCTGGACTCTAGAGCAGATTAAAGAAGAATGTCGAGACATTAACAAAAGCATTTAGAAACCTGTCAAGCTTCTCTAGATAGAAGATGAGGCCACTATGATGTCTAGAGAATGTGATGAGAAGGAAGGATGGGTTGCCTCCTAGGAAGGTCCTTTTGTGTAGGTATACTTTTGGTTTTGTATGTAGTTGTTGCAAGAAAAGGTAGTTACGAGACATTCAGTCCTGGAAGAGGAAATCATTATTTTGGTTTAATAGATGTATTATAGAAAGGGGGCATAACCTCCATTCAAATATTTAGACTTTAACTTGATTAATACAAGTTTTCACTAAAAAAAAGGGAAAAAAAATGATTTAGCGGTCACCTCCAACAATAGTAACAAGATGGGATTATTAAATATGGAGACCTTAGTTTGCATGTTTTCCAATAAGGTTCGAAATTCATAGAGAACTGCATCTTGCATTCTTCAACATTATTGTAAATAATCTCTTCTTTTGACAGTCACCTTAAACCATTAACTGAGACAAACTATAAGTAGAAGACAAATTAAAATAAATTGTAAACATAATCAAATTTGCATTGCTATTTTTATTGAGTTGAAATGGAAAACGTCAGAGATTTCAAAAATACATATTTTATCAAAAGATGAAATTACTCATCTATAATATGTCGTACTCTAAATATAGCTTATATTGACAATTTACGTGTTAAACTATTTAACCAATAATAAGCCTACGATAGAATTTTGTAATCCATAACATTTGGCAGTCCCTGGGCTAGGTGTTTGTGATATTGAAAGAGGAAATCCATAACATTTGGTAGTCCCTAAGCTAGGAATCTGCGATATTGAAAAGGAAATCCATAACATTTGGCAGTCCCTGGGCTAGGCGTCTGCGATATTGAAAGACGAAATCCATAACATTTGGCAGTGTCTCGGCTAGGCATATGTAATGTCCCCGGTTTTGACCCCGTTTGCATGATGTATATATTGTAATTAATCGTGGTGAGGAGCTCAAGGAAAAAGCCCCACCATCGATTTGGTTGCGTGTGTGTTTTGGTAATGGGGATAGTTGCCGACGGTTTATTGTGCCATTTGGCACATTATAATTCGGCATCATGTAAACACGCACATCAAATAAAATAAACCCACAACCAGCTACAACAGTGCAACGTTGAATGAAACGGGCATGGTTCCAAAGGATAAGGGGTGGGGGATTTCAAACCTTGGTTTTTGGGGAAAAAAACCCATGTTTTACCACCTTGTTGATTTGTCACCTTTCCTGCCTCATCCAACCTCTTCCAACCTCTTTATTTTTTTTGGGGGATAGTTGGGGGAATTTATTGCTAAAGTGGTGGTGGCTGTGGAGGACTGTGAGTCCCTTGCTCATGCGCCCACTCCACCTATGAATGCATTCACTCCACTTCCTCCACGGCTAGGCATTCTTGCCCATGGTCTGCTCCTTCCTCCTCTTGAGGGTTGATTGATCCAGGCACATAGGCGAAGCTATTTCTCCTCACGCGCAGACTGGGATCCTCACGCAGAGAGACGTTCTGCTCTCTCTTCATGCACGGGAGTTTTGTGTTGGTTATCCTCACGTAGGGAACGGGTGAAATCGTGGCTGTCACTCAGGAACTGTGTGTAAGTTTCCTTACTGATTTGTGGCTCGTGCATATGTTTTCCTCTGTGTTTTGGGGTCTGGTGCAAGTTGCTCTCACGCACAGACCATTGGAGCCATTTTCCATGTTGTGAGCCGTGCTCATTGATTACGTTTTGGGACTGTTGTCTTCCCTGTGTTTTGTTGGCTGCAGCGTCCAAATTCATTTTGGGCCACTGTGGATTGCCAATCCATGGGTTGTGTTCTCCTCTGTCCACGCTGGGATTTGGCTTCTCCTTTGTTTTGGGACTGTGTAAGTTTCCAGACGTTACCTCGATGAATTGTGTGTGCTGTGGGCTCTTGATTTCCAATCTGTTGGTTGAGTTTCCCTATTTTGGGACTGTGGATTGCTGCTATCATCCATTGTGTGTTTGGGGCTGCTGGAGTACCCTAGTTTTGGGTTGCAGCTGAGTTTCTTTGGCCACGTTAGGGCCAAGAACAACTCTGAGTTTCCCTGTAGGCTTCAGTTGTGTCTCACCTTTCATTTGGGACTGTCACCAGTTGTTTTGCTGTGGGTATGCAGTGGTTGGTCTTCGGACTGTGCTGGCTTGGCCGATTGTTGAAGGCCTGTCAAATCCAGCTGTGTTTGGTTTGCTAATTGTATCCCCTTGGTTATGTGTAAGCCTGCATTGACCCTTATCCTTGGAGGAATCATGCCCAGCTCGGGGGTGGCAGCATTACTGAGAGATTGATGAGCAAGCTGGCCTATGGTTGGGTGGAATGTTGCAGTGACGTAGCTGGTTGTGGGGCGAGTTCTTCATCAAAAGATAAGTGCTGCTGACTATCCCATCTCTGCAATTATATTGATGTCAAATGAACTATGATGAACATGTTAAATGCTGGAATGTGTGTTGCTTCCACTGAATTGTCAAGTGATTATGTACTCTGGTATGTTTATGCATATTTTATGATGGGTTATGCATCCTGTTATGCATGTTGTTTAAGTTTTTAATATCAGTATTTTTCCTGTTAATGTTTTTTGGGACTGTTTTCCCGGTTGCTTATGGTGTTCGTTGCGTCCTTTTTGCCGGTCCGAGGGATGGGGACGTGACAGCATATGTGATTCATGTAATAATCATGTTATTAGTTATGATTAAGTATTAATTTTAGTTTCTTCACTCTTACCATTTGATGTGTATTAGCATTTCAAATTGGAGAATGAAGGTTAATATAAATTTAATGAAATGTCAGGCTTCAAACAACATGCAACTTAGCATAATCAAGAAGGGCCTTGAGAATATTTGTAGAGATGACGACGGATTGTCGATAATAGAAGAAGATGTAGCAGAACTGATGGATGAAAACATGGGGTCAGCGATGCAGTATATGCAAACTAAAGGGATGTGCCTCATGCCTTTATCGATTGCAATGACAATATCTGGCAGATCGACCATACAGCCTAACACCCTTGTGAGAAGCCCAATCCCTTGTGCATCGAATTGTGTTATCAATTCAACACATCCCACCAGCAAGAAAAAGAGTAGGAGCAAGGAGGGAACAACATGATAGGAATTCAAATCCCACGAGGGGCCACTCCCTGCAGTAGTGCACTTACTTGGACTAACAAAATTTATTATTATTAAAACGATGAGTATCGTATTGTGGCTTGAGATATTGAAATGTGAAATCCATAACATTTGGCAGTCCCTAGGCGAGGAGTCTGTCCAAACTTTCACCTACTTCCATACTTCAGTAAAAAATGGATTTTGTCTCTATTTATTTATAATAATATTGGGTTGTTTTGATCTATTTTGCAGGCGGTTCCAATGTATCTATCTGAAATGGCCCAAGCCAGATTAAGAGGACGCCATCACCACTTGATCTTCATGCGCCCATGAAAGAAGGAAGAATATGAGGAGGTTCATTTGCGAGAGACTCATTTTCTTGAAGGGTCCTTAAATATGAATGAAAAGAAGATCCAAGAGTCCCTTAGAATACTCCATGGTACTCAATCATTAGTGTCAAATTCTTTTTGGAGAGCTACTTCATTGGAGGAAACATCCTTCCTTGAAGACATGGAGAAGATTCAATGAGAAATGTGCAACATCAAAGGTAATTTCATGTCTTTGATTTTTGATAGAAAAAATGTTACTAATCTTAGTGAATGGTTACATGAATACTACTTGAATAATAATGAAGATATCCATAAGATCAAAATTCACAATGAGCAACTTCTTGAAAAGTTGAAAGACACTTGTTTTTCCTCCTATGTTTCACATTGTCAAATGGTAGATTGTTTGGAGGAATCTCATGACATGGTGGATCATGAGAAATGTGGAAATTTGAATGTGCTTGATGTGATTGAATATGAAATTGAATATTTCAAACACTTGATGTGGTGAAAGAGGAACTTGAATTGTCTCTTGATGAAGGCTATGCAATTTTTAAAGAAGAGCATGATTCCTCTACATTGGAACCAATCTATGACAATGGTTTCACACTTTTGAAGGAGATGCATGATACTACACATATGGATCCTTCCCATGATGACACTTCTGCACTTTTTGATCATTTGGGTTAGTTAGTTCATTCTCCTACATCCTACAATTCCATGTTTTGCAAGATTAGTCTCAATGAAGTATGGGTGAAAGGGTTCTTTTTATGGTGCCACATGAGGAGTATGGAACTCCTAGATTTACTTTTATGATGACATGGTTGGAGCAAATTATTATTCACATTTGAAAAAGAATCTTTTGTTACTTTATGATGATGCACATCTACATGGATGCACCTATGGTATTCACTTGAGTCACTTGGAGACTCGTGCTTTTTCTTGCTCCTTGTCTATTCCATTGGATGTTGGAGGAACTTCATCTCACACTTGAGTAAAGAGATATATGAGTGAAGAAAATTATTATTGGAAGCAAAATCCTCTATTATTTCATGATGATATACATATTCATGGGTGTATTGGTGAGACTTCTTTGAGCCACTTGAAGTCTTCATGTTTTCTGTGCTCCTTATTTGGTTCATTTTTTGGTGGAGGTTCTTCATTCACTTCTTGGATGAAAGAACACATGGCTGATTATATTGATGTGCATTATATATTTTTGGAGCAGCATTATAGGACATGGGATCCTCACCTATGTCATTGGGGAATATCTGATATAATACTTTATGCGTGTGTATATGGGCCACATGGTGATCTACTCACTTGGATGTATAATCACTTTCATGATTCCTTGATGAGGTACCTTCTTGATGTACATTTGTATGATGTTTTTATGTACTTTCATGATATATATTTTGTACTCATGATGTTTGTAAGAGTGCAATACCAGAAATGGGATCCTGGAATTGATTTTTTTTCATTTCACTTGGAGTAGTAGTTCGATTGTTGGTTTGAGACAACAAACCAACTTTCAATTGTTTGAGTTCATCCTTGCAGAGTAGTGTTCATATTTCCTATGAGGAGTACCTTTTGAGAGATGTATTAAATTTTCACATTCTTGGTGTTCATGTAATATCATCATAGACATCTCACACCATCCATGTATCAGGATCATATGGGACTCTGGGATCAGTTTTGGTCTCATTGGTTTCAATTTTGGGGGCAACATGCAGCATTGGAGATGTATTCACCACTTGAGAAGATGATTGTAATTAGATTAGTGCAGAAACAATCATGGTTCTTACTCTCTTATATTTTATTTTAATACTAATAAATTCAAATTTTGGTAACTCAATACCAAGTTCAAAGAATTATACCGAAGAAAAAAGGGGTGAAAATTCAGAAAATGTTTCCAAAATATGGAGGGAAAGACTATTTGCAGAAATTTGATTTTTATGGATTTGATTTATCCTTTTGGTATTAATGGTGATGTTACATGATATATAGATATGCACAATACACATCTATTTACTTTTTGGAACACAAAATTGTAGTACATGAGTGCCACTACTAAAATTGTAGCTAAAGAAAATTAATGAGCAGAACCATAACAGAGCACTTGGTGCAATGAAAGGAGTACCAAATGAGGATTCCACTTGGGAATATGAAAAACTATTTTAGCATACAAATATGAAATTGATTTTGGATCACAATAAATCTTGGGTGTTTAGGACTATAATGTCCCCATTTTTAAATAATTGCATAGCAGGACAATTCCATCATTCCTACTAGTTCCCTGGGTTGGATGGATACATTTGGAATTTTACTAAGGGAGATAATAAATTATGTTCAAACATTATAATGGGATAAATATTTAATAATTTAGCTTATTAAATAAATACAAGATAAAATTTAAGTGGCAATGGAGCATGGAGACACATGGAGACTATGAGGCCCACATAAGCTAGAAATCTTGTGCCACATGGCATCCTCCTCTTGCAATTCGAATCCATGGGAAGTGTAAAGGTTCTTGGATGAGTTAGAAGGATAATACGCTTGTACATAGAAATCATAGGTCTAATTTTGGAGAAAATGTAACTTACATGGGAAAGGAAGAGTCATTTTGGAGCTAGTGAGACACTTGGACTAGATTCCCTAGCTCTATGACAACAATGATGAAGATGTTATGACACCTATGACACAAATAAGATGTGAAGGATGAAATCTGACATATATGACATGTCAGGTAAAAATACAGCATCCAATAGAGCTCTCATGTGAGTTTAGGAATCTCAATGGGATCCAAATCGAATTTGGGGAAGGTGGAAGGTTGGGAAGGGAGGACACATGGCAAATCATGAGCACACACCCAAATTAGAATTGTCTTGAGTTTTTGGATGGATTTTGGATGGATTGGGAACCTTATATATCGAATTATGTTTATAAAATACAGGAAGAAACCAAGAGCATATCTTTTTATCATTTGATAAATTTTCATTTGTGAATCTTGAGAGCTAGTGGATGACTAGTTTTCTTGCCTTAGCAAATTTTGATGGTGAAAGATTCCCATCCAAGTTGGTGTTTCAAGAGGCCAGTCAAGTATTTAATGGATACTTAATGGATTCTTTTTTTTCAGGTGTAATATATATGGAATCATGTGGATTCTTCTATTGTAGCACTTTCTCTCCGCCATTTCCAATTTTCTTTGCATATTCATGCTCATGGAGGAATTGAACCATGGGTGAGCTCATGTACTCTCTTGGAGATATATCTTGATATATTTATGATTGTAATAATTTAAATATGATCTTTTCTTCATTCTCATAAATTTTCAAGTCAAAATACCCAATATTTGTATGTCAAAATGACTTTTAATGAGCAAACAATGACCATTTCCACTCTATTTTGATATATGCCATGGTAATGCTTATTATTTAGAATGGAGGAATGTATATATGATAAATGTATGATGAATGGACTGTAGTTAATGTGTATTTCAAGTATCCTATTCAGTACTTAAGCATTGGAATCCATTTTATTTATTTTTATTGCATTGGGAGAAGATTTGGTGCATTTTCCCCAAGGGTCAAAAATTGTGATTTGGGAGCTGTTTTGGAAAGAGTCATAAAATCCTATATAAACTGAAACATGATACATATGAGAATTTAAAATTTTCACTTACACATCCCCTACCTCTTTTCATAAATTCGAGTGGCTTTGGGACCATTTGAGAAGCCATTTTCGGCAATTACCCAGGGGGAATTGGAGCCCCAATTTGCTAATAAAGAATCCTACTTTGAAAAGAACATTAAACAAATTTTCAGAAGTAATTGCGGGGGGGCGGGGGGGGAATAAAACATCCCTGAAAATAATATTTAAGTTTTAATATCATTCATGTACCTTTTGATAAATTTTGGGAGCATTTGGGTCAATTTGGAGGTCTAGAGATCAAAGCTAGTTAAGGTTGAAATTGGGGAAAAGTTAAAAAATTGGTCATTTAATAAAATTTCAAAAAGGGAAATTACAGAGGTGTAATATTTTACACTTTATTTAATCGATATTGATATTCCATCCATTAAAAATTTCAACGAAATCTTGTTTTATTTCTCAACAACTGTCTTTGTCTTCTTGTTGGACTGGTTAGGTGGGTTAACCACCATTTCCCAAACACCATTTTTTTTCAAGTAGTCTTTCATTTTATTTATCCAACCAAAGTAATCTAATTTCTCCAAGACTGGAAATTCATGGTCAATGAGATTTTCGGATCCTTCCATATTGTGTCCCCAAATCCCTTCAAGCTTGTTAGGCTTATGTTGAAGGCCGTATCTGATACCAATTATTAGACAGAATGGATTTTCGAGAGGGGTGGGGGTGAATCGGTAAGCTTGGGATTACTTCAATTTTCAATTCTTCAAGCTCTTAATGGCCAAGTGTTTGAACTCTTTGTCATTAGTATTAAAGGGGGAGATAAATTGTGGATATGTTGCCATCAATGACAATCATAGAAAACCATATTCATCATGGTGTTGTAGCAAAACTCACCCAAGTGTAGCAATTTTTCCCATGCTTTTTGCTGCTCTCCCACATAGTTTCTTAGGTACCCTTCCAACCATTGATTCACCCTCTCTATTTTTCCATCATTTTTTGGATGATATCTTGTACTTGGAGTCAACTGAGTGCCCACCAATCTAAACATTTCTTGCCAAAAAGCACCCATGAATCTACTATATGTATCACTTACAATGCTCTTGGGGATCCCACGCAATCTGATGATTTATTTGAAAAAATATCAGCCACTTTTTCAGCACTAAAATATGATATAATAACAAATAAATGAGAAAATGTTTTCAATATATACACTACCACATATATGCAATCCTTATCCAAATATTTGGGCAAACTGGTGATGAAATCCATTGAGATACTATCCCATTTTTTCTCCAGAATGGGAAATGGTTGCAATAAACTAGCTGGGCATGTAAGTTCATATATGTTTTGATGAAATAAATTACATTCATTCACATATTTATGAACATATTACTTCATCCCCTTTCCAAAAAATATTTTCCTTAATTTCCTATAATTTTTTAAGATCCCCATATGGCCAGCTAGTGGGGATTCATGTGCTTCTTGCAAAAGTTTGTACTTGACATTTGAATCTTGAACTAAATAAAGTATTCATTTATACTATATCATAACATTCACAATATTATAGTTATCATCCCCCCTTGACTCCATCTAATACATCACACACAAATTTACCTTTGGCATATTCAACTAGTAGCATGTTTTTCCAATCCTTGGCAATGTCCATGAGAGAAATAGAAGGTATTCGAGATAATGCATATGATACAATGTTATTCTTTCCTTTCACATATTCAATATCAAAATTATAAGCTTTAATATTTATTACCCACTTTTGTTTCCTTTCATTTAGATCCTTTTGGGTGAGGAAGTGCCTTAGACTATTGTGGTCAGTTCTCACCACAAACTTGTTTCCTACCAAGTATTGTCGAAACTTGGCCAATACATGCATGATGGAAAAAATTTATTTTCCATACATGGAGTAAATTTTTTCATGAGGATACAACTTTCTGCTCTCAAAGGCTATAGGGTGTTGGCCTTGCTTTAGGATAACTCCTATTCCTCCACCTAAAGCATCACATTCAACAACAAAAGGCTTAGAAAAATCAGGTAATGAAAGTACATAACAACTACTCATTACCTCGTATATTTTTTGGAAGGAATTTTCAGCCTCTTCAACCCACTTGAAAGAATCCTTCTAAGTCAAATCTGTGAGTGCATAAGTCAACTTGGAGAACCCTTTCACAAACTTTCTATAATAGGTGCATATTCCAATGAAGCCTCTTAATTGGGTGATGTTTTTTGGTGATGGCCATTCTAAGATGGACCTGATTTTTTCCATGTGTACTTTCACTCTTTCTTGCAAAATAATGTTCCCAAGATACAGTATTTACTTCATCCCAAATTCACATTTAGACATCTTAGAAAACAAGGAATGTTCTTGCAAAGTTTTCAACACAATCTCTAGATGTTGCAAGTGCTCTTCCAAAGTTTTACTGTAAATGAGAATATCATCAAAGAAGACCAAAACAAACATTCTAAACTTCTTGCAAAATATTCTATTCATGAATGCTTGAAATGTGGATGGAGCATTATTTAATCCAAATGGCATAACAAGAAACTCAAAGTGACCATAATGACATCGAAAAGTAGTCTTTTGCACATCTTCTTCCTTCATTCAAATTTGGTGATAACCTAATCTAAGGTCAATTTTGGAGAAATATTTGGCTCCGAATAGCTCATCCATGAGCTCATAAATCCTAGGAATAGGATACCTATTCTTGATGGTTTTCTTTTTCAAAGCTCTAAAATCTATACACATCCTTAAGGTTCCATCTTTTTTCTTTACCAACACTACTGAAGAACCATAAGGGCTAGAGATTGGTCTAACGAGTCCCAACTCTAAGATTTATTGGATGGACTTCTCAATATCATATTTGAATTTCTTGGGATGTCTATAAGGTGGTATTTTAATGGGTGAAGTACCCTCCTCCAAAACAATGTTGTGCTAAACCCCCCTATCAAGTGGTCTACCATGTGGAAGATATCTAAAAACGTTTACATAATTTTTCAATAGCTTCTCTATCTCCTTTGGGTGTTCAACAAAATTTATGTTTGTCTTGGGAGATGTGATATGACATTCAACAGCCCATTCTATTTCCCATTCCTCAATATATATCTCATACTATTGCAAGTCACTACTTGATTTGGGTAAGTGTGCTGCCCTCTCACAACCCTTAGTACACCTTTCGAATCTTGAAATTTCATCTCAGGAAGTTGATAATTTATAGTATGATCCCCTATAGAATACAACCATTTCACTTCCAAAAATAAATTAGTATCAACAACATAAACCACATAAAAACTATCAAAAAAAGTATAGTTGTCTACGGTGACTTGCAACTTTGGAACCCATGTTTTGCACTGCATTGTGTTTTGACGAGGAATGAAAACTATGAATCCATCGAATGGTTCAATAGTTATATTCCTTTTCTCCACCATATCTGCATCAATGAAGTTATTTATGTCTCCTCCATCTACCAAAACTGAAGCTCTTTATCCTAGTACCACACCCTTGCATCGAATAGTGTGATAGCGAGGCACTGTTGAATGTATTTCCATTCTTGCTTTGTCCGGTGAAGGATGATTTTATTATTGTATTTCTTATTCAAATGTTGTCTCATATTCCTCCTCTTGATCCTAATTTTTTACTTCTTCATACATACCAGCTTCATACTCATCATTATCAGAAAATACTTTTATGTATTGATCTTTTCCCTTAGTACATTTATGCCCCGGTGTCCATGGTTGAAAGCATGTGAAGCAGAATTTTTTTCTTCAGAGTTCATCCCTGTTTAGTCCTTCTTTATTATTCTTTTCAAGTGAATCTCTTTTTTCAGGATTTTTATCAGGTGTATCTCTTTTCTAAGGTTTCTTTTCAAATTTGATTTTAGAATTGGGAGGGAATCTTGTTTTAGGAAGCACATTTTGGATATCTCTAGTCAAGCTCATTGCATCTTTTAATGTAGTGGGATTGTGGGATTTGAACAAACCTTTTAAGGGTTCATAAAAACCTTAAATGAACAGAAATAATAACATTCCCATAGATACATCAACCACCTTGACTGATAATTTTTGAAATTCCATCATATAATCAGTTGGGGTCTCGACTTGCTTCAATTGGGCTAGTTCTTTGAAAGACAATTCTGGATCTTTTTGCTCAAATCTCTCTAGTACCCTGTCAATAAATTATACATATGTTTTAACCTTATCATGACCCAAATTTTTCAGGAGATGTAACCACCATTAATTGGCATATCCTTCCAAGTGCAAGATGGCCTTTTTTAAGGCATCTTCTTCCACCATAGGATTCAACTGAAAATACACATCTATTTTTGCACCCAAGTGTTAGCAGAACTTTAAGAGGAACCTTCAGAAGTAAGGAGTGGAACTTCACCAATGGCACATTTTAATTATTTGTTTTGGTATAGAGACCTATTATATTCCTTATTTTTGAGATTGTTTTCAACAATAAAGTACTGATAAAATGGTACACTTTTCTGAAAATCTTCATCCAAATTATCCCATTCTTTTGCCATTGTAGCAAGTTCAAGTTGAATGTTAGGCTCTAATTTGGTTGTAAGAAATTTTGGTGCAATAGGCCTTGGTTTGATCTGAAATTCATGGGGTCTATTATGGGGTCCTGTTCTTGAGAAAATAAGCTCACCGATTGTCTTCTTTTCTTATGATTGTGAACTATTTCTATCTCATATTACTCCTTTCCTTCCAAATTGGCTAGCCAACATTCGAATCCTTTCATAAGATTCTGGGTCATGTTCTTTCTTTTCATAAAAGAGAGTTTTCATGTTTTTAATATATTTCTCCTTATTCTTATCATCAAGGAGTCATTTCCCCTCATTAGTCATAATTTCAATAGAATGTACCTCTTCTTCTTCTACTTCTTCTTCTTCAACAAAAACACCTCCAAATTTAGGTTCTAAGGGTGGTGGATTATTCATTTGAATCCTTTTTAATACCATAAAGTTCCAATACCATTCTTTAATACCACTTGTAATTTCCCTATTTTGAAATTTTATTAAAATGACAAATTTTCATTTTTTTCCTATTTCGACCTTTGACTAGTTTTGATGTCTAGGTATCCAAATTGACCCAAATGCTCCCAAATATTATGAGAAGGTGTATGAATAATATTAATACTTGAATGTGATTTTCAGTGATGATTTATGACCCTCAAATTAATTCTTAAAAATTTAAAAATATTATGTTCAAAGTAGGAGTCTTTACTAGCAAATTGGGGTTCCAATTCCCCCTAGGAAAATGCTGGAATTGGCTTCTCAAATTCTCCCAAAACCACTCAAATTTCTGAACAGAGGAAAATTATGTTTAAGGTAAATTGTAAATTTATCATATGCATCATTATTTATTTTATACAGGATGTTATAACCCTCTCCAAAACAACTACAAATTCACTAATTCGTCCTTTGGGGAAATGGCACCAAATATTCTCCAAATGCAATTAAACTAAGTAAGATGACTTCAAATTATTAACTAATGAAAATGAAACTTGTAATACTCATAATTACAGTTAATTTATCATAAATATATCAGATATACATTCTTCCATTTGAAATAATCAGCATTACCATGGAATGTATCAATATAGTGGGGAAATGGTCATTATTTAGTCATTAATAGTCACTTTTACATACAACCCTTCGATATTTAGACCTAATAATTTATAAGAATGAATAAATAAACCTATTAAAATTATTACAATCATAAATTTACCAATATAATTTCTCCCAAAGAGTACAATGTCTCACCCAAAGTGCAATCCCTCAATGAGCAAGAATATGCAATAAAAATTGGAAATGGTTGAGAGAAAGTACTGCACTAGAAGGAAACGTGAGATTCCCTATAGCTTACACATACAAATAAAAACTACAAGAAATATCCATGAAAGGCTCAAGTGGCCTCTCCAAACACCAACTTGGATGGGAATATTTCACCCTTGAAATTTGCTAAGGCAAGAAACTTGTCATCCACCAACTCTCTCTCTTCACAAATGCAAATTTCTCAAATGAGAAAAATCCCTTATCTTGGTTTATCCCCATATTTTATAAACATACTTATCCTTCTAAGGTTACCTATCCATCCACAAAATCAATCCAATTCGAATTATGACGTGTGCTCAAGATTTTCCATGTGTCCTCCCTTTCTTAGCCTTCCATCTTCCCCCAATTCGAGTAGGAACCCATTGAGCTTCCCCAACTCACATGAGCACCGTATTGGATGATATATTTAGACCTGACATGTAATAATCATCATATGTAAACCTTAAGGTCTTAAATATGTCATAAATTTCATAGCATGTTCACAATTGGTGTCATAGATGTCATAGATGTTAGGGAATCTAGCCCAAGTATCCAAGAAGCTCCCATTTGATTCTTCCTCTCACATGTAAGTTAAATTTCCTTCCCAATTCGTCCTATGATGCATATTTCCATGTGTATTATCCTTATAACTCATCCAAGAACATTAGGCGTCCCATGGATTCAAAATTGCAAGAGGAAGATGCTATGTGGCACAAAAGTTCTAGCTTGTGTGGGCCCCATAATCTCCATGTGTCTCCATGCTCCATTGCCACTTCAATTTTATATTGTATTTATTTAATAAGATCCATTATTAAATATTTATTCCATTCTAATGTATGAACATCATTTATTACCTCCCTTATGAAAATTCCAAATGTATCCATCCAACCTAGGGAACTAGTAGGATTGATGGAATTGTCCTGCTATGCAATTATTTGAATGGAGACATTACAGTTTTTCACTTCTTAGTTCAACTATCACTTTGATTCATTAGTGTTGACAAAAAACCCGTCAAAAGTGGTTCTCTCTCTATTAACACCCAAACCACCGCAATCTCTCTGAGCACCAGCCCAGACAGGTTTTACCCTGTCTAGAAACACCTGCAAAGCAGATGAAGTCTCACTCGAGATGTTTGAGGGAGAACTGTACAAACCAAGTTTCCGTAGTATGAAGGAGGACCGCACATATACTTGTAAACTCAACGTGACATTATTATACAAATATAATCATTCATATTATGCATTAACAAAATCATGTCATCATTCACTAGATCATATCAACATACTTAGATCGCAGCAAATACATCGAAGCATAAAAAAATATAACAGTATATCATCATTCATAGAAGATAAACATTACATCATTCATAGATACACATTGCATTCATATTTAGATTGCCGAAAATTGGAAAACAAGAAGATAGAAAAAGACACAATGGTTCTGCTCAATCTCCATCATGTCATATTAGCCTTCAGAGCAAAACATAGATACTCCAAAACAGTTCTTCAACTCACATACACAAATCAAAATATCTCAGTTTATAAGAATATCAACATTCACAATCTTAGATCTCTAAAGCCGCTAAGAAGTCCAAGAAGACTTAACACTTGCAATTCTACATCTATTTATAGGCTTGCACCTTTACATTGGTGGTCCACTTAAGCTAAATTCCTAACTACTTATTAACATAATCTACAAAATAATGACCACAATCCACATAATGTGGTCCAAATCTACAACATATGACCAAAATACATAAAATATAGCTAATCCGCCTTGTGCATCATTTTCCACCTTCCATGACATCTTCGATCTTGCGTAGCATCTGCAATGCTATGAAACTAACTTACCCCAAAAATTCCCACCAACAATTACTCCTCTACTTGTCCTAAATACATGGGGAATCTGTCGATGTCTCCTACATGGCAGATATGTCTAGTTGTTCCAGTCGAAATTCTAATGCTTCCTTGGGTCATCTTTGTGTCATTCTCATTGTTCAAGTATATTTACCCCCTATTTTTTCATCTTGATCCCTATCATTTAAATATCTGAGATCATCTTTTGTACATATTCCCTTATCCATTTTACTAGTTACTCATGTGATATGTTGAAGGATTCAGTGCTTTCTTCTTCACAAAATGGCTTTCGATTGGTACCTCCTGCAGAAGAAGACCTAGAGTTTCAAAGATAGTACCTTAGTATCCACTATTCATATCGGTGGAATCCTCTGCATTGGTTGTTAGTATAACTCTCTCATTGACATTCTGATTACATCCTTCCATGTTTGACCTCAACTCATGTATTCACATGGTAGGATTCATACTGGTTTGTATGGATTTGGATGAACACCTTGGATTATAGCCTATACAACCTAAGTTGTGCAAGATTGTGCCATGCCCTGTGATACTTTCTCCAACTATTGAAGATATATCATTGTAATAAGTGTGTCTTTTATACACCTTTGTAAAACATGTGTGGCCCTATCACCTGTACTATATGATGTAAATGAATCTTGTAAAGGAGATAGTGTACCACATTATTGAACATGGCATCATGAGTGATGATTTTGTAAATGACTATGATTTGTCTGTTTCAGGTACTTCTTTGCGACCTTGATTTTGAGTCCTCCAAGTTAAAATATTGTAATGTATTTCGGCCATCTCTACCCTCTTACTTCACACATTAGGGGGCATATGTTATACCATGAAATTTCACTTCTCCTTCTAAGTAACGACTCAAGCCTGTCGTTGCACAAAAGGTCACTATTGATTGAAGTGACCATAACCTTATAGATGGATCAGATCCTTGATACATACTTTCTCCTTCGTATTTTCCACTTTTTAAGAATGAGTTTTCCTTTCACTCGTGGGTCCTTCCATATAAACTCACATGTCACTCGAGGGTAATCCCATATGTAACTCGCGAGTCATCTATGAAAAGTTGTAATCGTGACTTACCTTAAGGAAAGTCGCGAGTCACTTGCAAGTTTCCTTATATATACCCATGAGTTCCATTAAAACAAACTTAAAAATAAAAAAATTGATTAGTTTAGGGGAAGTTGAGTTCGGATTGGTAACTTCCCTAACTCCTCTAACCATCCTAGGCCTTGAAACTTCTCCTCACCAGCAACTATAAAGCGAGGGGATGGGTAGAGGATAGGGGAAGCAATTTTGAGAGAAAGGTTATGCTAAAGGAATTCATAAGAGAGAGGAGCAAGAGGACTCAGTTCTTGGTCCGCAAAAGAATCTTGTCTCAGAAATGGTTTTAATGTCTCCTGAACTTATTTAATAAACAATGTCTTTCTTCCATATTCGTCTTAGTGCATGCTTTTGTTGTTATGAGTCATGATCTATATTGTTATTTATTTCAAAATGAAATTGTAATATGTTCATGTTTATTTATATAACAATAAATTTTGTGGAGGAATATTAATCTTTATTGCAGGTATAGAAGATCAAAAGTCTAAGGAGCATCTGAGGAGGAGAGTTAAAACTTGGATCAATCATTGGTAAAAAGGTACATGCTCCATTAACTCTATTTCTCTTATATATGTTTCTAAATCCTTGATGTCTGCAAGTCATACCCTAGTATGTTCGTGACTGTAAGACCCCATGTCATAAGGTAGATATCCCTCACAACATATGGAATTTGGGTTTCTCCTTTATCTAAGTAGAAAGTGATCAACCGAGAATTAGAGGGGTCAACAACACGTAACACCGATAACAATGCTTTGTGTTTCGAAGGACTAGTTTTGAGAACTTCTGCTATCAGACATGGCCGAGGGATAATGGGTCAAGTTTTTTACTATACTATAGTTAGGCGGGACTCTAGCAGTGGGATTTTTCACAACATAAAGCAAAGGGAACCCTAGGACTTTGGCAGTCCTATCCATAGGGGGTCTCGACAAATGTAAATAAATATCGAGAGCGGTGGAGGTAGATGTTGCAGAGGTATTAATGATTCCTGTGGTAGAACCATACTGGTTTCTTTGAGTATGTAAGTTGACACCAGAATATAACTTCATAAGTTGATGGACACTAGGATCAATGGATGGACCCGCATGAGTGGGTGAGGGGTTTTGTGGTACTAAAGGTTGGGTTGCAACCATTCCTTGATTTGGTAAGGGGTTTTGCATCACCATAGCTGGAGGAATCGGTGGTGTTGCGTTAAGCTGATCCTGAGCAACCACATTAATGGCACGTTCATATCGATTTGAATTAAATGGTGGACATGATTCATATGAGGAAACCTATGTGTGTAATGGTTGTAAGTGTTACAAATGGCACATAGATGGTTAGTCCGCGACTAAGGGTTCTTCCTAAGTCTAGGTGGATGCTGATGATTCTATGTACGCGGATTGGCTCTAT
>LPNX011037968.1:0-30037 GCA_001517045.1 Pseudotsuga menziesii | reverse complement strand
GGGGGGGGGGGGGGGGGGGGGGGGGTTGATTATCGAGGTTTTTCTGAGCGTAGACTTGTATTTTAGGAGCAGGAGGTGTCGGGGCCAGAGCAGTTGTAGGTTACACAAGTGGTGGGTAATACGAAGGATAATCTAGCAGGGTTGCAAATCCTATTGTCTAGCCATTACATGTAGGTTCCAAGCAGTTTGTTTCATGAACATGAGGAACTAGTGTGGGAGACACATAGGAAGGTGTGGCTCCGAACTGAACCGTTATGTGTGAAAAATAAGGGGCATAACCTTGTTGGGAAACACTAGCGATGGTACTAGAATAAGGTGGAATTGAAGAATAAGTTGTTTATAGGTGAGGATGTTGAGTAATAGAGGCAATGACTCCATCAATAACATGGGATTCCCCTGACATATCTCAACATGAGCATCCAACACGAGGAGCATAAGATATAATGGTATACAAATAACCCGATTGGGAATATATGAGATAAAACTGTTGTGCCTTGAGGATGGCTTCCTCCTCAGTTTTTGGGTGCTCAGATGCAATATCCTTGGAAATTGGGGGGAGTAAGGTTTTAAGAAACCAATCTAGGAAAATCCTATCATCTAATTGGATATTACACAAGCTACAGAGATGACACCAGCCATGGATATGATCCATGATATGGGTAGCTATGTTTTGTCTACATGATAATAGCATTTCCACACTCTCATCATAACCAACGAATAACTGGAAGTACTGGAGAAACATCAATGCTAACGAGGAAATTTATGGGCAAGTGGCACGAGGAAGTTCAATATACCATTTCGCTACAACACATGTTAGTGTGTGCTGGAATATTCATAATCAGATAGAATCATCCACTATGTTGTGAGATAAACGCCATAAGTGGAATTACATAATGTGGTTTTGTGGGTCTTCTCCTGCCTTTCCTTCAAACTTACATATGTATGAAGGGAGTTTGGTAGGCATGGGAGGCAATAATGGGTTATGATGGATGGGGTCATTTGTCAACCATGATAAATCATGAAGGTTGAAACTAGCCATGAATGGTAAACTATAATAGAGATTGGATTGTGAAGAGCAAGCAATGGTGGTGACCCCAGTAGGAATGTAGTTCCTGTGGGTAAATGAGGGTGGGTAAGGATGAATTTCGACAATAGGAGTAGTCACTGGGATGGTAGGAATAACTGAAATGGAAGTGGAAGAGACAATTCCCTCATGCATGAATGGTGGTATCGGATGAACCACGGTGGATGGAGTGGGGCCACTACAAATAACCCGATTGGGAATATATGAGATCAAACTGTTGTGCCTTGAGGATGGCTTCCTCCTCAGTTTTTGGGTGCTCAGATGCAATATCCTTGGAAATTGGGGGGAGTAAGGTTTTAAGAAACCAATCTAGGAAAATCCTATCATCTAATTGGATATTACACAAGCTACAGAGATGACACCAGCCATGGATATGATCCATGATATGGGTAGCTATGTTTTGTCTACATGATAATAGCATTTCCACACTCTCATCATAACCAACGAATAACTGGAAGTACTGGAGAAACATCAATGCTAACGAGGAAATTTATGGGCAAGTGGCACGAGGAAGTTCGATATACCATTTCGCTACAACACATGTTAGTGTGTGCTGTAATATTCATAATCAGATAGAATCATCCACTATGTTGTGAGATAAACGCCATAAGTGGAATTACATAATGTGGTTTTGTGGGTCTTCTCCTGCCTTTCCTTCAAACTTACATATGTATGAAGGGAGTTTGGTAGGCATGGGAGGCAATAATGGGTTATGATGGATGGGGTCATTTGTCAACCATGATAAATCATGAAGGTTGAAACTAGCCATGAATGGTAAACTATAATAGAGATTGGATTGTGAAGAGCAAGCAATGGTGGTGACCCCAGTAGAAATGTAGTTCCTGTGGGTAAATGAGGGTGGGTAAGGATGAATTTCGACAATAGGAGTAGTCACTGGGATGGTAGGAATAACTGAAATGGAAGTGGAAGAGACAATTCCCTCATGCATGATTGGTGGTATCGGATGAACCACGGTGGATGGAGTGGGGCCACTACTAATGGGTAGTGGACTAGAATCAGTGTGTGTGGTGGAAAGGGGCCCACTAGGACTAGGTTTTGTAGGTATATTAGAAGGGATACCCAAAATGATGGGTGGAACAAACACAAGCCCACTAACAACCACCCCCCTTGAAAGGTGTTAGGAGGTACACTAGCCATGGGGCTATATGGGAAGTGAACAAGGTAGGTTCAAATTTATATGAATCATAATTAGAATCATAGGTTTTATATGACTCTAAATGTAGTGAATTGCGTCGAATATGAATCTAAAGGTGATGGTTCAAGGAACCAAATTGAGGGGTATTCCCCCTAATTCTATGCAAGTACCATGGTTGAGAAATGATGACGTGGTGGTGTGCTATGTAATGAATGTAGGCATAAGAGTGTTAAACGCAAGATAAAAAATCCAACTACAGCCGAGTGTGTAGAAGGAGAACATACAAATGGTGGTTTAGAGGAAAAAAATCAAGCTCTAAAACTGAACTGCAATGACGTGTTACAGTAGGCGAGTCTACAACAAAGTGGCTAAAAATCCAACAAGCCTAGCACTAGCTATAGAAAATGACACACTAACCTATCGGGTATAAGTACAAGAAAACTCTTAGCTACAAGATGTAATCCCCTAACAAATCGTATCCTCTACTAGGTTATGAAATCCCATACAAACACTATGATATGGAGGAATAATAAGATAAGATATCCCACTACTAAGAGGAACCTAGTGTACAACAACCCTAAATAGATTGGCAACTAGGATACCTCGTTCATGACATGCTCAGAGTGGTTTCCTGGCACCTCAGCCCTTTGGTCCTTGACACACAGTATACTCCAGCATGCATGAGGAGGATTATTAAGGGTTATTATTTGATGCAGAATGGAGTGCGATATTCCACCTTGACTTTTGGAACCCCTTCATTGAGGCTTACTCTCGTAGAGCGAGGGACCCTCTCAGAGACTGGTCGTGACCATGTCAACAAGTACTAGAGTATATTGGTACCCTAATGAAAAAAATATATGTCTCAAATGTGAATGACAAAGGGGTGTTATTTGGATTCCTATCCCCAGTGTCCTAACTTAACTACAATATTATTTTGGTCCTCAAATGAGGTTACAATGTTGGTTGAGTTAAGTTAATTTTTAGGCTAGATTGGGGTCATGAACCAAGTGTTTTACTTTATGGTGTGAGATGCATGCACAAGTGATGTGTATAAACCCCAATTATCTCATGACCAAGATGCAAAATTTCCATGTCCCCATTCTGATAGGTCTACTAGTTAACAATGTTCACCCACCTGTCAGTTCCCTAGGTTGGGGGAGGAGGCATTAAATATTGAAATAAGGGATATATGGGACCCAATAAAACCTTATTTTATCATTTACACATTAATTTGGGTCATACAAATAATAAATATGGATAAAATAAAGTGGCATTGCTTCATAAGGACATTTGGAGGTCCATGGGGTCCTTGGGTGGCTAGATGCTTCCTTACACATGTATTGAATTAAACCCAATTCAAAATTATGAGGGATGTAATGTTATTTGAAGGTGAATATTAATAAAATGACATATCATGAGCCGAAGTATTTGAATTGGTAAGTAGTAGTAACTCCCCGTAGAATAGGAAGAGTCTAGGAAGAAACTAGGTGCCATGCTGACCTAGATTCCCTGCACTTTATGACAATAATGATGGAATATTCTATGACAATTCATACATTATTGCAGACCTATTGAAAAATTACATGTCAGGGATAAAAACATCCTCCAATAGGATACATTTGGGACTAGGTGGCTTCCATTCGAATTAGGTGGAAGATGAAGGGTTGAGGAGAAGACCAAGTGGCATGGAGGTTGCTAAACATCAAGGATGAGGTGGAGGTATATTATGGGAATAAATTATATATTGGAGGACCTTATTAGTGTTATAAAAAAATTTCATGAGGAATGGAAATGGATTTTTATATTTTGTGAATTTTCCTTTGGCATTTGGAGAGCATTAGCTTGTCCTTTGCATGGTGAGTCCACACTTACCCTACTAGTGAGCCAATTTCGAGAGAGTGAGATTATAATACAAGTTAACCATTGTAGAGGCCATTCATACCTCTCATTTGGAGCTTAATGGATTTTTTTATTTCATATAGTAGGCTTCTTCTGTTTGTGACCCATCTCTTCTCCCATTCTCTCAATTTCCACTTCCATATTTCCATGTTTTTCTATGAAGGCACACTTGTGTGAATGGTGGTTTCACCCCATTGAGTTAAGTTGATTCAAAAGAATGGGTGAATGATTAATTTATATTTAATATGACCCTCATATTATATGTAAGTATAAATCAGAATAAATACATATGCAAATGTCCACATTTCCAAGCTTTCTTGTGACTAGTTTCCATGTGATGATTCTCCCTTAAAATGGAGATTGTATATCTGATGTATATTGCGACTTGGGTAAATGTTATATTCTATTAGTGAGATATTGAAATTATTTTAATGTAATATATTCATATTTCTCTATTCTGAACCATTATATCCACCATTTATGATTCAAAGTTGAGCTTTTATGTATCATTTCCCTTAAGAAAGTATCACTGAAATTATACATTCGAATATCAAGATTTAATCCTCTGTTGCAGAAATATTAACCAGATATAATTACAGTAAATGAAGTCTAATTACGTTCCCCATACTCTGTTCTGAAAGTTTGGAGGCTTTCATAGGATTTGGAGAGGCATTTCTTCCCACATTCTAGGAAAAATTGCATCATAAATTGCTAGTAGATTTTCCCTTTTTTCCATCATGCAAAAATCGGGTTTTCGATGTCTATGATATTTAATAAAACCAAAATAGAGTCTATTGAATATTCCTAATACTCCCCACATCAGTCCCTACAAAATTAGAGACCCTCTTGAGCCATTTGAATCCCCCATAGTCAAAACTAGTCAAGACAATTTTTCCAAAATTTTTCCTTTGTTGGTAATTTTTGAATTGGGACATTAAAACTGGTATTAGAGCTTGATTTTGGCACATTATAGAGATCCCTATTCGTTTTTCCTGATTTTTACCTTCCTCCATTAGAATCTGAGACTGGATATCTTAACAGTGAAAGAGAAGGAAGTGAAGAAAGGAATGCTAGTTACGAAGATATTAGGAAAGAATTAGGATTTGGAGATATGGAGGGAAAATAAGATAATGGGGACCTTAAAACATTCATTACATAATATTTTGACAGTATGAAAAACCATCTCGTGCAAGGGTTCGAATTGTTGGCTAGCCAACTTGGGAGCAAGTCACCACCGAGGAGTAGTAGTAGTACACCCCATGATGAGGGGAAGACCCATGGAGAAACCATTTTTTTTAAGACTGGACCTTATAAAAGACCTTATGAATTCAAAAATAAGAATGGACCTACAATACCCAATTTCATAGAGTCCAAACAATTCCCTTACACCACCTATGATGTTAGAGAAGAAACAAATGATTGACAACAATTAAGTGATGAATGCCAGAAAGTCCTACCTTCTGATCAGTTCATTAGAGCTTCTCTTTATTTAAATAAAGGAGGAAATGGGAATAGGGAATCTCATATTAACCATGAACTAAAATACACCATGGTAAAAGTAACCATTCCTTCCTTTAAAAGTTCCTCACAAATGTCTTCTAGTGCTTGGTTGCAAAAATTAAGTGTATATTTCCAATTAAATCCTATGGTTGAAGAAGATGCATTGAAAATGGCCATTATTTAGGGGATAATACAGTGAATTATCAAGTCCCTCAAATAATATTCAAAATTCAGAAGGGAATCCCATCTTGTTGATGGGAATGCACACTTACCCAAATCAAGTGGTGTCTTCTCACAGCATGAGGACTATCTTGAGGCATGGAGATATAGAATGGGGTGACGAATGTTTAATTACATCTCCCAAACACAACTTGAAAATTTCTAGGCATACTAAGAATATAGAGAAACTATTAATTATGAGAATGTTTTTGGAGACCTTCCCCCAGGAAGACCACTAGATATAGGTATTGAGCATATCATTGATTTAGAGATAGGAAAACAACCTATAAAAATGCATCCTTATAGGAATCCCAAAAGGATTCAAGGTGAGATTGAAAAGGACATTAAAGAACTCTTGGTGTTGTGTCTCATAAGGCCTAGTTCTAGCCCATTTGTTTCTTCAGTTGTTATGCTAAAAAAGAAAGATGGAATCTTAAGATTGTGCATTGATTTCAAAGCATTAAACAAGAAGAAAATAAAGAATAGATACCCCATACTAAGGATTGATGATCTCATGGATTAGCTCCATGGCGCCAATTTCTTATCAAAGATTGACCTTAGATCGGGTAACATCAAATTCAGATGAGAGAATAAGACACACCAAAGACTTCTTTCATATGCCACTATGGTCACTTTGAGTTTGTTTCCATGCGCTTTGGCTTGAAAAATGCACTACCCACATTCCAACCATGCATGAACAACATATTCCACAAGCAACTTTGTATGTTTCTACTTTTTTTCTTTCATGACATTCTTATTTACAGTAAAACTTGGAAGGAATGCTTGCATCATCTAGAAGAGGTATTAAAAGTTATGGATAATCAATCTTTGTTTGCTAAGCTCTCAAAATGTGAGTTTGGTTTGACATATCTCTTGTATCTTGGGCAAATCATTGGTCGATATGGTGTGAAGGTGGATATGGACAAAATAAGAGCCATTTTAGATTGGCCTCATCCCAAAAGTCTAACTAAATTAAGAGGATTCATTAGAATCATAAATAATTTTATGGGCGAAATTTAGCCCATGGGCTATTTTAAGGGGGTTTTCTCCAAAAAAAAAGATTCACCATTTTGCATTTTTGAAGCCCTGTTTCACCCAATTTTGATGGGGTAAACGTTTTTCACCCTAAAAATAACCTAATTATTATATAAACGATATAAAATAGTTGGAAATTGAAATAGTTTTTGAAAAATATCGCAAAACATTTTATAGTTGGCGTTTTAAGAATTGGTACGATTTGCCAACATTTATACACTTTTAAATAAGTATGGTTCCTTAAAATAATCCTTGATTAGAATTTGCACCTACTATATAAAGTTTGTGAAGGGTGTTAGAATAATCAACCCATAGTTACCTACCTTAGACATTAATTTAATCATTTTTGTCTTATTACCTAGTTTCTTAGATTCCACTCTATGCTAGTTTCCTTCTACATGTCCTAGAAGTCAACACATGCTAAAAATGAGTCATGGAGTGCTTGGGAAACATCCTAGAAACCCATTTTAACATGTCTTCCTTATTCCATATTCTCCAAAGTGCATATCTACTTTTTTCTGTAAAGTTGCCTTGTTTTATTTATGATTTAAGGCAAAGGAAAAGATAGACTAGTGGTAACTGCCTTGTTTTTTTCCCACATCATCCTCCCTCCTTTTCTCCAAATAAAAGAATGTATGAGTTGTCTTTCCATCTCTCTTTATCTTTCCCACTTGACTTATCCAATTCGTGACCATCTACCTAGATTTGGAAACTGCTTTATGCACCTATGGGTGATTTGACTAGTTTTGCTGAGCCTTCCTTTTGACTATTTTGAATGGAATATTTATGCATTCGAATATATCATGTAATTATATATTATAGCAGACTATTACTTCATAATTTTGGCTATTGTACACTTACTCAATACAGATTAGTGTTATACTCCAATTTTAGTCTCCTTTGGTGTTAATTTTGCATGTTTCATTAGCAATTTTGTGAGTGTAATTTGTCTATCTCTTGGGTTCAATTTCCACATGGTATCAGAGACTTTGTAGATCGATTTCTCACCTTACATATTGCTATTGCAGGTTCAACATCTTGACTGGGAGCATATTCTGATGACTGAATGGAACAGTTTCTGAGCTATGGACCAATCTCAGAAGATCATCTTGAATCCATTCAATTTCATTGAGTGGAAAGCTAAGACGGAGATATTTTTGAGAGTGAAAGGTATCTATAGGGTGACTATGGAAACCGAGCAGAGCCTAATGCAGCTACAGGGAAAATCAAATGGCACAATAGGAGGGATGAGGCATATGGTCTCTTGTGTCTGAGCATTTCAAGAGAGCTCCTCTTCTGTCTTGACGGATTGACATCACCTAATGAAGTGTGGGAGAATATTGTAGATATTTTTTGTAAGACAGATGAGATTAGAGGACATCAAATCGAGAATGATCTGATCTCCTTGATTCCCAATATCTTTGAATCCTTGCAACTCTATTTTTCCAAGTTTAAAGCCCTTGTTTTGCAGCTAAAATAGTGTGGGATCGAAAAGAAGGAAGAGCAACTAGTTTTGGCCATACTCTCTAAGCTTGGCCTTGAATATTCAGTGTTTTTTTGACCTTCCATGCCACCAAGTTGACAGCTTGAGCCTAGAAAATGCCTAAGATTGCAAAGTTCATGGAATCCCTCACACAGGAACAAGATAAGTTGGTGATGATGGGCACCATAAAACCTTCCAAAGACAAAAATTTGGTTGCTATAGATTCAAGGGTGGATTCAAAAAGAAAGAAAAAATCTAAAAATCCACCATAGAAAAAGAGAGACAAGAACAAGTCTCAAGAGGATCCCCAAGGTTCCAAGAAGAACTCCTAGAAGAAGAAGAACAAAGGAGAAATGAGCAAGTGTGCATACTGCAGTAAGGTCTATCATCCTAAGAGCTCTTGTATGAAGAAGCAAATTAACATGTTGACCCAACTCCTGGAGAAGAATAACGTCTCTCTTCCTGATTGCTCAAAGAAGAGGGAAGGAGGATCAAATTCAAAGGACAAAGAGAGACTACATGCTTTGGTTGCTGGAACATCAAGCTCACCTAGCTTCATCATATACTTTGGAGCTTCTAGAAACATGGTTTAGAAAAAAGAGGCATTCTCCTCTCTTGACATGTCGAAAGGTCCACCAATAGTTTTGGGAGATGACTCTCTCACTGACAGCTTGGGGAAGGGAAGGATTGATCTTGACCATGGTAAGTCCAATAATGTGTTGTATGTCCCAGGTCTTGCCTCTAATCTCTTCTCAATGTATCATATGACTCACACTAGGTCTCCAAATAATGTCATCTTCTCCCTTGATGATGTTTAAATCATAGAGATTTCGAATGGTAAATTCATAGCAAAAGGTGTTGTTGATCACACTTCGAAGGTATACATGTTTTCCCATTTTCTACCCTACTCAAACCCCTGTGCTCTTCTTATTCATGCTAATGAGGAAAGAAAGCTTTGGCATGAAATATTTGGCCATCTTAACTACAAGTATATTTTTGATTTGAGGGAAAAGAATATGGTCATAGGGTTACCGAAGATCAAGTCTTCCAAGGGAGTCTGTTGAGGTTGTATCCTAGGAAAACACCCAGAGTACAAATATGAGAGAGCTAGTCATCAGAGAACCTCTGCACCTCTTGAGTTGATCCATAGTGACATTGCCGGTCCATTCCCTCATATGTCCATGATTCAAGCCAAATATTCACTGAACCTGATAGATGAATTTTCCAGGTATTGTTTGGTTCACTTCCTAAAGCATAAGTCTGAAGTTTTTTACCTCTTCAAAGCCTTTAAAGCCTTGGTTGAAAACCAGTCTGGGAGGAAACTCAAGATCCTCAGATCTGACAATGGTGGTGAGTATGCCAAGTCTGAGTTCATTCAGTATTGTAAAGATGCAAGTATTCAGATGCAGCATTCGATCCCTTACACACCACAACAAAATGGTGTCGCTGAGAGAAAGAACATGTCACTGAAGGAGATGGCAACCTGCATGATGGAGGCTAAGAATTTCCCACCAAATTTTTTGGCCAAGGCTATAAAATGTGCATCCTACATCTAGAATAGGGTGCCTCATAAGAATCTTAATGGTATGACTCCTTTTGAAGCTTGGAGTGGGAACAATCCAAATGTGACCCATTTAACATTTTTTGGCTCGAAGGCTTAGGCTAGAATTCCAACTGAAAAGAGAAAGGATTTACAACCCCAAAGCGAAGAGTGCCTATTTTTTGGGTATTCCAAATATAAAAAGGGTACAAACTGATCAACTTGAGCACTAACAAATCTTTCATTGAAAGAAGTGTTCAGTTCCAAGAAGAGCCTTTAGTAGCAGTTGAAGTTGGAGAGTCGTCTTCACCACCAGAACCATTGACTGTAAGTGAAGAGACTAATGAGTTTCCTGATTCTAATATGTCTAATAATGATGATTTAATTTCAGATCCTAACAGTACTACAAGAACAAAATGGGCATAAAATACAATTCATGCAACTGGGGAACTAGCTGAAAATCCTAATGACACTAGGAGGACTATATCTCAATTTGAGAGTTCCCTTTGTGTGAAAGATCCCCTATTTGCTGAGAAATGCTATCTGATGGTTCAATCAGACCCATAGACATATGAATATGTAGCACATGATCCAATATTTCAAACAACCATGAAATAATAAATCAGCTCGCTTTAGAAGAACAACACTTGGGAGCTGGTTGATCTTCCCACAGGGAGGAAGCTAGTTCAATGTAAGTTGGTTTTCAAGACTAAGTTTGCCACTGATGGTTCACCTTTGAAATATAAGGAAATATTAGTATCCAAGGGATACTCACAATTACATGGTATTGACTACAATGAATCCTTTGCACCAGTGGCAGAGATGGACTCCATAAGGCTAGATTTAGCCATTGCAGCTTCGAAGCAGTGGGAGGTACATCACATGGATGCGAAGTGTGATTTCCTAAATGGAGATATCACTGAGGATATTTACATGCAGAAACCTGAAGGTTTTTTTTCTAATCCATCTTTAGTATGCAGGTTAAAGAAATCATTGTATGGGCTCAAGCAAGCCCCCAGGGCTTGGTATGCCAAGATTGACGACTTTTTGCTGTCATTGAGTTTTGTTCGATACAAGTCTGATCCTAATGTCTATTTGAAGATGATTCATGGTTATTTGATGATTATTTTCTTGTATGTGCATGACCTTCTGATTATAGGAAGTTCAAAGAAAGAGATTGCCTCCTTGAAGGATGCAATGAACCATGCATTTTCTATGACAGATTTGGGATTGTTGAGCCAATTCTTGGGTCTCAAAATTGCTCAATCCCAAGATGGAATCAAAGTACATCATTCCAAGTATGCCTTAGATTTTTTGAACAATTTCAACATGAAATATTGCAATCCAGGCAAGACTCCCTTCCTTTCAGGAGTTAAGCTTGAAGAAGCAAGTTCTTCTCCTATGGTAAATAATACAATGTAAAGGCAGTTGATTGGGTGTTTTATTTATCTTAAACACACTCGAACTGATATATCTTATGCAGTGAGTGTGGCTTTGAGATACATGGATCCACCTCATGAGATCCATAGGAGAGCAACCAAAAGGATCCTAAACTTTTTTCAAGGAACAAGGACTCATGGGATCTTCTACAAAGCAAAATCTGATCTTGATTTGATTGGGTTTACTGACAGTGATTGGGTAGGTGATAACATAGATCAAAAGTCTACATCAGGATATGTGTTCATGCTTGCAGAAGGACCAATAAAGTGGTCAAGCAAGAAGCAAAGTGCCATAGTACTTTCATCTACAAAAGCAGATTATAGGGGAGTTTGAACTGCAGCAACTCAATGTTTGTGGTTGCAGGGAATGCTTGGAGAATGTGGATTCAAATCATAGTTTTCAACTATTATCTTCTATGATAATGAGAGAACCATTCGAATATGCAATGATCCAATTCAAAGGTAGTGAACCATTCACATTAAGATCCATATGCACTAAATCAAATAGCTTGTGCATGATGGTACCATTCATCTACTCTTCTGTGCATCTTCAAAACAAGTAGCACACATCTTGACCAAAGTTTTTTGTGAGAATACATTCAGCAATCTCAAATCACTGCTAGGGATTTATGATCATGTTGTGAAGCATGATTGATGACAATATTTCCAAATTTTGTTTTCTTTTCCATGTTTAAGGGAGGATTTTCCCACCGGGTTTTTGTCTCTTTCCTTGGTTGTATGGACAAGTAGTATGTAAAGGGTGACTAAGCCTTGTTGCTAGGGCATATAGTTTTCTGATATTTACTCATAAAGTAAGGCTTAAGGGGGGGTGTTAGAATAATCAACCCATAGCTACCTACATTAGACAGTAATTTAATCATTTTTGTCTTATTGCCTAGTTTCCTAGATTCCACTCTATGCTAGTTGCCTTCTACATGTCCTAGAAGTCAACACATGATAAAAATGAGTAATGGAGCTCTTGGGAAACATCCTAGAAACACATTTTAGCATGTTTTCTCTATTCCAGAATCTCCAAAGCACATATCTTCTTTTTCTGTAAAGCTGCCTTATTTTATTTCTGATTTAAGGCAAAGGAAAAGCTAGACTAGTGGTAACTGCCTTGTTTTTTTCCCACATCATCCTTCCTCCTTTTCTCCAAATAAAATCATGTATGATTTTTATTTCCATCCCTCTTTATATTTCCCACTTGACTTAGCCAATTCGTGAGCATCTACCTAGATTTGGAAACTGCTTTATGCACCTATGGGGGATTTGACTAGTTTTGGTAAGCCTGCTTTTTTACTATTTCGAATGGAATATTTATGCATTTGGATATATCATGTAATTATATATTATAGAATCCTATTACTTCATAAGTTTGTATATTGTACACATACTCAATACAGATTAGTGTTATGCTCCAAATCCAGTCTCCTTTGGTGTTAATTTTGCATGTTTCATTAGCAATTTTGTGAGTGTAATTGTCCTATCTCTTGGGTTCAATTTCCAAAAACGGGTTATCCCAACTCATGTAATTATATATTACATCAGCCTATTTCTTCATAAGGTTAGCTATTGTACACTTACTCAATACATATTAGTGTTATGCTCCAATTTCAGTCTCCTTTGGTGTTAATTTTGCATGTTTGATTATCAATTTTGTGAGTGTAATTGTTCTATCTCTTGGTTTCAATTTCTATATGGTATCATATCCTTTGTATATCAATTTTTCTCCTTCCATATTGCTATTGCAGGTTCAACATCTTGACTGGGAGCGTATTCTACTGACTGAAGGGAACAGTTTCTAAGCTATGGACCAATCTCAAAAGATCATCTTGACTCCATTCAATTTGTTTGAGTGGAAAGCTGAGATGGAGATATTGTTGAGAGAAAAAGGTCTCTACAAGGTGACTATGGCAATTGAGGTAGAGCCTAATGCATCTGCAAAGAAAATCAAATGGCACAACAGGAGGGATGAGACCTATGGTCTCGTGTGTCTGAGCATTTCAAGGGACCTCCTCTTTCATCTTAATGGATTGACATCACCTAATGAATTGTGGGATAATATTGTATATATTTTTGGCAAGACAGATGAGATGAGAGGACATCAAATCAAGAATCATCTGATCTCCTTGAGTCCTAGTAGCTTCGAATCCTTGCAACTCTATTTTTCCAAGTTTAAAGCCCTTGTTTTGCAGCTAAAACAGTGTGGGATCAAAAAGAAGGAAGAGCAACTCGTTTTGGCCATACTCTCTAATCTTGGCCCTAACTATTCAGTGTTTTTTTTACCTTCCATGCCACCAAGTTGACAGGTTGAGCCTGGAAGATGCCTAAGCTTGCAGAGTTCATGGAATTCCTCACACAACAACAAGATAAGTTGGTGATGATGGGCACCATCAAACCTTCCAAAGACCAAGCTTTGGTTGTTGGAGATTCAAGGGTGGTGTCAAAAAGAAAGAAAAAATATAAAAATCCACCTGAGAAAAAGAGAGACAAGAACAAGTCTCAAGAGGAGCTCCAAGGTTCCAAGAAGAACTCCTAGAAGAAGAACAAAGGAGAAATAAGCAAGTGCGCATACTGCAGTAAGGGCTATCATCTTAACAGCTCTTGTATGAAGAATCAAATTGACATGTTGACCCAACTCCCGGAGGATAATAACATCTCACTTCATGATTGCTCAAAGAAGAGGGAAGGAGGATCAAATTCAGAGGATAGAGAGAGAGTACATGCCTTGGTTGCTGGCACATCAAGCTCACCTAGCTTCATCATAGACTATGTAGCTTCTAGACATATGGTTTCGAAAAAAGAGGCATTATCCTCTCTTGACATGTCGAAAGTTCCACCAATAGTTTCAGGAGATGACTCTCTCACTGACAGTTTGGGGAAGGTAAGGAATTATCTCGACCATGGTAAGTTCAATAATGTGTTGTATGCTCCATGTCTTGCCTCTAATCTCTTTCCAGTGTATCAAATGAATCACACTGGGTCTCCAAGTAAGGTCATCTTCTCCCCTGATGATGTTGAAATCATAGAGATTTTGAATGGTAAATTCATAGCAAAAGGTGTTGTTGATTACACTTCGAAGGTATACATGTTTTCCCATTTTCTACCCTACTCAAACCCTTCTGCTCTTCTAATTCATGCTAATGAGGAAAGCAAGCTTTTGCATGAAATATTTGGGCATATTAACTACAAGTATATTTCTGATTTGAGTGAAAAAGATATGTTCATAGGGTTACCAAAGATCAAGTTTTCTAAGGGATTCTGACAAGGTTGTATCCTAGGAAAACACCCAGAGCACAAATATGAGAGAGCTAGTCATGAGAGAACCTCCACACCTCTTGAGTTGATCCACAGTGACATTGCTGGTTCATTCCCTCATATTTCCTAGATTGAAGCCAAATATGCACTGACCTTCATAGATGACTTCTCTAGGTATTGTTGGGTTTACTTCCTAAAGCATAAGTATGAAGTTTTTGACCTCTTCAAAGTCTTTAAAGCCTTGGTTGAAAACCAGTTTGGGAGGAAACTCAAGATCCTCAGATCTAAAAATGGTGGTGAGTATGTCAAGTTTGATTTCATTCAGTATTGTAAAGATGCAGGTATTCAAATGCAACATTCGATCCCTTACACACCACAGCAAAATGGTGTTGCTGAGAGAAAGAACATGTCACTGAAGGAGATGGCAACCTACATGATGGAGGCTAAGAATTTGCCACCAAAGTTTTGGGTCGAGGCTATAAACTATGCATCCTACATATATAATAGGGTTCCTCATAAGCAGCTTCATGGTATGACTCCTTTAGAATATTGGAGTGGGAACAAGTCAGATGTGACCCATTTTAGGATTTTTGGCTCAAAGGCTTGGGATAGAATTCCAACTGAAAAGAGAAAGGCTTTGCAGCCCCAAATCCAAGAGTGCCTATTTTCCTATTTGTTGGGTATTCTGAAGATTCAAAAGGGTACAATCTGATCAACTTGATCACTAACAAATCTTTCATTGAAATAAGTGTTCAGTTCCAAGAAGAGCCTTTAGCAGCAGTTGAAATTGGAGAGTCCTCTTCACCACCAGAACCATTGATTGTAAGTGAAGAGACTAATGAGTTTGTTGATTCTGATATGTCTGATAATTATGATTTAATTGTACATCCTAACATTCCTACAAGACCAATATGGGCAGCAAATACCATTCATGTAGCTGGGGAACTAGCTGAAAATCCTAATGACATTAGGAGGACTAGATCTCAATTTGAGAGTGCCCTTTGTGTGAAATATCCCCTATTTGATGAGAAGTGATATCTGATGGTTGAATCAGAACCATATACATATGAATATGCATCACATCATCCAATATGGAAAACAACCATGAAATAAGAATTCAGCTTCCTCCAGAAGAACAACACTTGGAAACTGGTTGATCTTCCCCCAGGGAGGAAGCTAGTTCAATGTAAGTGGGTTTTCAAGACTAAGTTTGCTGCTGATGGTTCACCTTTGAAATATAATCCAATATTGGTATCTAAGGAATACTCACAAGTACATGGTATTGACTACAATGAAACATTTGCACCATTGGCAAAGATGGACTCCATAAGGCTAGCTTTAGCCATTGCAGCTTCGAAGCAGTGGGAGGTACATCACATGGATCTGAAGTGTGATTTCCTAAATGAAGATATCACTAAGGATATTTACATGCAGAAACATGAAGGGTTTGTTTCTAATCCATCTTTAGTGTGCAGGTTAAAGAATTCATTGTATGGGCTCAAGCAAGCCCCTAGGGCTAGGTATGCCAAGATTGATGGCTTTCTGTTGTCATTGAGTTTTGTTCGATGCAATTCTAATCCTGATGTATATTTGAAGCTGATTCATCATTCTTTGATGATTATTTTCTTGTTTTTGGATGACCTTATGATTACAGGAATTTCAAAGAAAGAGATTGCCTCCTTGAAGGGTGCAATGAACCATGCATTTTCTATGACAGATTTGGGATTGTTGAGCCAATTCTTGGGTCTCGAAATTGCTCAATCCCAACATGGAATCAAAGTACATCAGTCCAAGTATGCCTTATATTATCTGAACAAGTTCAACATGAAACATTTCAATCCAAGAAAGACTCCCTTCCTTTCATGAGTTAAGCTTGAAGAATCAGGTTCTTCTCCTATGGTAAATAATACACTATATAGGAAGTTGATTGGGTGTTTTCTTTATCTTACACACACTCAAACTGATATATATTATGCAGTTAGTGTGGCTTCAACATACATGCATCAGCCTCATGAGATCCACTGGAGAGCAGCCAAAAGAATCCTAAACTTTGTTCAAGGAACAAGGACTCATGGGATCTTCTACGAAGCAAAATCTGATCTTGATTTGATTGGGTTTACTGACAGTGATTGGGCAGGTGATAACACATATTGAAAGTCTACATCAAGATATGTGTTCATTCTTGTAGAAGGACCAATAAACTAGTCAAGCAAGAAGCAGAGTGCCATAACACTCTCATCTACAGAAGCAGAGTATAGGGGAGTTGTAAATGCAGCAACTCAATGATTGTGGTTGGAGGGAATACTTGGAGAATGTGGGTTCAAATCAAAATTTTCAACTATTATCTACTATGATAATTAGATCACCATTCAAATATTCAATGATCCAATTCAAAGACAGCAAACCAAGCACATTGAGATCCATATGCACTACATCAAACAACTCGTGCATGATGGTACCATTCATCTACTCTTCTGTGCATCTTCAGAACAAATAGCAAACATCTTCACCAAAGTTTTTTGTCAGAAGACATTCAAAAATCTCAAATAATTGCTAGGGATTTCTGATAATGATGTGAATCATCATTGATGAAAATATTTCCAAATTTTGTTTTCCTGTCCATGTTTAAGGGAGGATTTTCCCACTGGGTTTTCGCCTCTTTTCTTGGTTGTATGGACAAGTAGTATGTAAAGGGTGACTAAGCCTTGTTGCTAGGCCCTATAGTTTTCTGATATTTACTCATAAAGTCAGGCTTAATGGGGGGGGGGGGGGGGGGGGTTATAATAATCAACCCATAGTTACCTACCTTAGACAATAATTTAATCATTTTTGTCTTATTACCCAGTTTCCTACATTCCACTCTATGCTAGTTTCCTTCTACATGTCCTAGAAGTCAACACATGATAAAAATGATTCATGGAGCACTTGGGAAACATACTGGAAACCCATTTTATCATGTTTTCTTTATTCTATATTCTCCAAAGCGCATATCTACTTTTTCTGTAAAGTTGCCTTGTTTTATTTCTGATTTAACGCAAAGGAAAAGCTAGACTAGTGGTAACTGCCTTGTTTTTTTCCCACATCATCCTCCCTCCTTTTCTCCAAATAAAATCATGTATGAGTTTTCTTTCCATCCCTCTTTAGCTTTCTCACTTGACTTATCCAATTCGTGACCATCTACCTAGATTTGGAAACTGCTTTATGCACCTATGGGGGATTTGACTAGTTTTGGTAAGCTTGCTTTTTGACTATTTTGAATGGCATATTTATGCATTTGAATCTAATAATGTAATTATATATTACAGAATCCTATTACTTCATAATTTTTTCTATTGTACACTTACTCAATACAGATTAGTGTTATGCTCCAATTTCAGTCTCCTTTGGTGTTAATGTTGCATGTTTGATTAGCAATTTTGTGAGTGTAATTGTCCTATCTCTTGGGTTCAATTTCCACAAAGGGGTTCTCCCAACTCACTTCACCTCTCACTAATTTGACAAATAAATATTATCTACAATGGAATGAAGTGGATGAAAAATATTTCCAAATAATGAAGGATTTAATAAGCAATTGTACTATTCTAGCATTGCTCAATTTCTCTAAACCATTTGTCTTGGAATGTGATGCATCAGGAGAAGACATTGGAGCAATCCTAGAACAAGGATAACACCTAGTATATTTTGAGAGTAGGGATTTAGAACCACATGAGAGTATTTACTCCATCTATTATAAATAAATGCTGGCCATGATGCATGCTTTGATCAAGTTTAGACAATATTTGGTGGGAAACAAATTTGTAGTCAAAACGGACCATAACAGCTTAAGGTACTTCCTCACTCAAAAGGATTTAAATGAAAGGAAACAAAAGTGGTTGAGTAAGATTCAATAATTTTACTTTTACATTGAATATGTTAATCGGAAAAATAATTTGGTAGTTGATGCCTTATCTAAATGACCTTCTATTTCTCTCATGGATGTAGCAAAAAATTGGAAATACACATTAGAAGTAGAGTATGCCAATGATAAATTTTGTTGTGAAATTTTTTATGGGACTAAAAATGCTGATAGGTATAAGGTATTGGAAGGAATGATATACTACATAGGTAGACTATATTTGGTCCCTAATTCAAGTTTGAAGGAGGAGATTTTAAAAAAAGCTCATGATTCTCCTCTAGCAAGTCATCCTGATTTCTACAAAACATATCGAATTTTGAGGGAAATATTTGCATGGAAAGGTTTGAAGGATGATGTTATGAATTACGTTAATGAATTCCCCACATGTTAGAAAAATAAAGCGGAGCAAACTCATCCAGATGGTCTCTTACATCCCTTTCCAATTCCGTCACAAAAATGGGAGAGCATTTCCATGGAATTCATCAATGGTTTTCCCAAAGTATTTGGTAATGATTTCATAATTGAGGTGCTGGATAGACTCACTAAATTTTCTCATTTCTTTGTTGTTACTGCCACTTTCACTGCTACACAAGTGGCTGAACTATTTCTTAGAGAATTTTTCAGATTGCATGGGCTTCCTAAGAGCATTGTTAGTGACAGAGATAACATATTTTTTAGTGCATTTTTGCAAGAAATTTTCAAAATGGTTGGGAAACATCTGACACCAAGAACAAGATATCATCCCCAAACTGATGGCCAAACATAGAGGGTGAATCAATGGTTGGAATGCTACTGGAGGAACTATGTTAGTAGGAAACAAAAAGCATGGATAAAATGGTTACATTTCGGTTATTTTTGCTACAAATCTAATTTCCATCTGTCCATTGGCATGTCTCATTTTAAAACATTTTATGGTTATGATGCATCCACATTTATTTACTACATTTTTGGTGATAGTATATCTCCAAAGGATCAGGATTGGATTGAAGAAAGTCAAGAAAATTTGAAGGTTTTGAGAGATAATTTGCAGGTTGCTCAAAATGAACAGAAACAATATGTAGACCAACATAGAACGGAGAGTCAATTACAATTAAATGAGTTTCTATATTTGAGGTTTCAACCCTACAAACAAACCACCATAAAAGGTAAAGGTTCGAAAAATCTCAAGCCAAGATTTTATGGTCCCTACAACGTGATTCAAAAAGTTGGAGAAGTGGCCTATCAATTGGAGCTTCCCATGGGAAAGAAAATTCATAATGTGTTTCATGTTTCTTGTATAAAGAAGGTTATATGGAATCACATTTCAGTTTCAGATACTTTAACATATTTGGATGATGAAGGACAACTTGTTCTCATTCCAAACAAAATTTTGAGAACAAGGGAGAGAAGGATGCCAAGAAGAACAATAAAAGAAAATTTTGTACAATGGAAGGATTTTCCTAGTAAGGAGGCCACTTGGGAAGAGGAACAAATTTTGCAGCATCCAAACTTGGCATTTCTTGAAGATAAGAAATATTGGGTGGGGAGGAATATCATGTCCCCAGTCCAATATGCCTACTAGTTGACTCATGTCCACCCACCTACTAGTTCCCTAGGTTGCGGGAGGAAGGCATTAAATATTGCAATAAGGGAGATATGGACTCACAAGAACCCTAGTTTTTCATTTACACATGAATTTGGGTCATACAAATAACAAATATGGAGAAAATAAAGTAACATTGCTTCATAAGGACATTTGGAGGTCCATGGGGGCTTTGGGTGGCTAAATGCTTCCTTACACATGTCATGACTTAACCCCAAATTCAAAATTATGCGTAATGGACTGTTATTGGAAGCTAAAGATTCATCAAATGACATATCATGAGTCCAGGTACTCGAATGGTTGAGTAGGAGTAACTCCCCATAGAAGAGGAAGAGTCTAGGAAGAAACTAGGTTCCATGTGGAGCTAGATTCCCTGTGCTTCATGATAACAATGATGGAAGATTCTATGACAAGTCAGACCTTATTGCAGACCTAATTGCAGACCTATGAAAACCTAAAATTCCAAGGATAAAAATACCCTCCAAGAGAGAATTTGGGATTAGAAGACAACCATTCGAATTGGTTGGAAGATGAATGGAAGAAGAGAAGGCCAAGTGGCATGGAGGTTACTAAACATCAAGGATGAGATGGAGAAATCCTATGGGAATGAATTAAAACTTGGAGGAAATTAGGAGGGTTATAAAAATATTTCATGGGGAATGGAAATGGATTTTGATCATTTGTGAATTTTCCTTTGGCATTTGGAGAACATTAGCTTGTCCTTTGCACGGTGAGTCCACACTTACCTTGCTAGTGAGCCAATTTTGAGAGAGTGAGATTCTCATCCAAGTTTGCCATGGGATATGACATTAATAACTATCATTTGGATCTTCATGGATTTTTTTACTGCACATAGGAGGATTTTGTTGTTCGTGACCCACCTCTACTCCCATTCTCTCAATTGCCACTTCCATATTTCCATGTTTTTCTATGAAGGCGCACTTGTGTGAATGGTGGTTGCACCCCATTGATTTCCGTCAATTCCCAAGAATGCGTGAATGATTCATGGATCTATAATACTTAATTCACATTATATGTAAGTATAAATGAGAAGAAATACATATGCAAATGTCAACATTTCCAAGCCTTATTATGACTAGTTTCCATATGATGATTTTCCCTTTCAATGGAGATTGGATATATGATGTATATTGTGAATTGGGTCAATTTTGTATGTTGTTAGTGAGATATTGAAGTTATTTCAATGGAATATATTCATATTTATCTGTTCTGAACCATTATATGCACCATTTATGAGTCGAATTTGAGCTTTTATATGTTATTTCCCTTAAGCAAATATCACTGAATTTATGCATTATAATATGAAGCTTTAATCCTTTATTGTAGAACAAATAACCACATATAATGAAATAAAATTAATTATAATTAAATGCCCCATAATTTTTTCTGAAATTTGGGATGGTTTCATAGGATTTGGAGAGCCACTTCTCCCTTAACCCTAGGGGGAATTTCATCATAAATTGCTAGTAATTTTTCTTTTTTTTCCATCATTCCCAAATTGAGTTGGATATGTATATTACATGTAATAAAACCATAAGAGATCATATTGAATATTCATAAGACTCTCCACATCAGTGCCTACCAAATTCGACATCCTCTTGAGCCATTCGAATCCCCCATAGTCATAACTAGTCAAGACAATGTTTCCAAAATTTTTCCTTTCTTGCGAATTTTCGAATTGGGAAAAAACAATTGGTATAAAAGAATGATGTTTCCTAATTTTGACATTCCTCGATTAAAAAACTAAGATTGGATATCTTAAAAGTGATTGTTGATCCCGATTTTGTCATCATTTTCTATTGATTATTTGCACTGTTGACATTACCTTTTGTCACTTTTTGCCAATTTCTTTCCATTCACACTATCAACTAAACACGTGTATGCATATATTTGAATATTATACAAGTCTTGATTAAATTTCATTATTTCATGGTTTTATTGATAATTATGTGACATTTGTAAACATGCGTGTTATAAAGGTTTGTTTTGTAGGCTTTCATTTCCAAACGCACCTCCACTTGGACACACATTCACGCCAAACACACACATTTGCTTCCAGCTCATCATACAACCCTTTGATCAACCCATGTCTCTGTTAGTTGGAATATTCAAGAGAGTTAAAATAACAGAATGATTTCATGGTTCTTTTGGCTACACATCCTCTTGATGCAAGAGTCCTTGCTCTAGAATAATTGGGATCCTATCCGCTCAACCCAAGACCATGCTCTTTTCCCACATTAATGAATATCAACTCCATAGTTTCACGAGCGAGGAGAACTGACGCCATGAAACGAGGAGAACGGCCAGTGCATTGTTGTGAACAGTTATGTAATCATTTGTTTAGCAGTTAAGACTGTCTAGTTTTAGAGTGGTCGACCACTGAAAGGGTCGACCTGCTCCTCTCTATTGTAAAACTATAAAATCTCTTGTTGAACGAGAATCAAAAGTTAGCTAGTAGTTGTCATTGTTGGATAGAAACTCTATAAACTTTGTTGCAGTTTAATATAAATTCTATTTTCAGCTGTGAATTGATGTCTCTGTTTCATGGGTGGTTGATTGATCTAAGCGCCACCCTTGATTTCTAAGAAGGGCTGCTCAACAACCAAAGGTCTCCATTTGTGTATTTCCATTTTCCCTTTTTGTAGATATAGTTTTCATTTCCAGTTTATGTATGTAATTTGATTTCCTATAAGTTTATGTTACTTTGTCATATGTAATGTGTGTTGTTTGTTGTTAATTTAATTTCTGTGAGCACTATTAATAAAGTTTATATTTCCAAGATTGAAAGTGGCCAGTTGCACATTGTTATTTACAATCTTTCTTTCAGTTTGTTATCCAATTCCATATTTTCAATTATCCATAGTTTAATCAGTTTAATGTTTTAGGCTTAGTTGATAGTTAGGTTCAATTATGTTGATGCTTCTGTAGCTGTAGATTAATTGCATCTATCTCTTAATTTATTTTATTATAAAATAGGAAATAATTTCTCCCTTTAGACGTAGTTTAGTATAGATTTTATTATGTTATGGCAATGACCAAATAGCTTAGTTAGTGTCTTTTCTTGCATTATAACCTCATATGCACAAACTAGCTGGTCAGGATCATTTAGGTTGTTTATTTCACAATTTACATTGTTTTTCACCATCTGGACTGTCATTTGGACTATCGTTCTATTCTGTCATCCAGATTGTCATTCAAACTTTCTTATTTCCTATTTTGTTTAATACTTGTTTAGAGCTCAATTTTCTTAGTTTTCAAAATGTGTTATTTTCTGTAGTCCATCAATAAGTCATAATAAGTCATATATAATCAGGACCTTATTCCAAATCACATAAAGTATCCATTAAAACTTTGAAATGATTCTTAGCTTTCATTCCTTCTTGCTTTAGTTTGTTTATGAGTTGTGTTTCTTTTGTATCTGATTTCTTAATTGGTTATTGCTTTAGAACTTGTCAATTGCATTCCTCATTTGATGTACCTTATTTTGATTTAGATTTATTTTAGAATTAGACTTGTTAATTTTATTCTCTAAAAAGTACATTAGTTCTTCATGATTTGATCATCATTTCTAGAATAGGATCTGTCCTTATTATTCTGTAGTTACTCAAGATGTTCATAAAATAGAATTAAATTATCTCTATTAAGTTTTCTACTTGATTCTAATAAAATATCTTTATTAAGTTTTCTAATTGCTTCTAGCTTATCTTTATTTTCCTTAAATTTATTCCATGCTTTATTTCTTCAGAATAGTATATCTCCAACTTCAAAGTAATAAGTAGAATAGTATTAATTAATAGATCAGTTGTTCATAATATCTTATTTCAACTAGATCCATTTTCTTATGGATAGAGAATAAGCCACAATGTTTACTATCACTTGTAACTAGACACTCTTTAGTTTACACCTCTTTGTAGAAGTTAAATTAGACTTAATTCCATTTAGTTTTCTGATTTCCTTTGAAATTCATTTTGATACACCTTCTCCAGTTCCTGTCACATTGAACGCATATCCTCGGAATCCTCAAGGAGAATGGAACTAGATAATTTAGCTTAATTATTGTGTATTGGTTAAATGAATGTATAGTTTAATTATTTGATTTCTTAAATATATTAAGTAGCTATAATTTTTCCTTAGATAATATAATCTCTTGTTTCCATATAGTTAGAGTTCTGAATTTGTTTATAGCCTTTCTAATTCCTAGTCTAGAAGCTGAATAAATAATAGATTTCCTATAAAAAGTTGTTTATTCTTGATCAAGTATTTTTTCTTAGATTAGTATTATATATATCTTTTCAGTTATTGTTTATAGAGTAGAGAAGTATAGATTAATACTGCTATGATCTATTGAAATTCTAATTAACTTAGTAGTTGGATTTCTGAAGTTTGACTCGATTTTTCATTTTGAAATATCTTTCGATATTTTCTTTATTAAAATATCTCTACGACACCCTAGATACTCTTCTACCTTCGCATATATATTTGTGTCAACTCCATGTTTACAAACCTCAGTCGATAATTAAATATTTGGTGAATTCATTAAGACAATAGAACACCCAACAGTGACAAAGAAGGAAGTGAAGAAAGTAATTCTAGTTACGAAGAGATTAGGAAAGAACTAGGATTTGGAGATATGGAGGAAAAAGAAGATAAAGGTGACCTTAAAAAATTCATTACATCATCTCTTGAAAGTATGAAAAAACATCTCATGCAAGGGTTCGAATTGTTGGCTAGCCAACCTCGGAGCAAGTCAACACCCGGGAGTAGTAGTAGTACACCCCATGATGAGGGAAGACCCATGGAGAAACCATTTTTTCGAAGAATGGACATCATACCATACCTAATGAGTTGAAAAATCAGAATGGACCTGAAATACCCAATTTTTCTAGAGTCCAAAGAAGTCCCTTACACCACCTATGATGTTAGAGAAGCAGCGAATGATTGGCATTAATTAAGTGATTAATGTTGGAAAGTCCTACCTTTTGATTAGTTCATTAGAGCTTCTCTTCAGTTCAAGCAAGGAGGAAATGGGAATAGGGAATCTCATATTAACCATGAATTAAAATACACCATGGGAAAAGTAACCATTCCTTTTATTGATGGTTCATCACAAATGTCTGCTAGTGCTTGGTTGCAAAAATTAAATGTATATTTCCAATTAAATCCTATGGTTGAAGAAGATGCATTGAAAATGGCTATTCTTCATCTTGAAGGGGAAGTTAGTGATTGGTAGTTCCATGGTATTATAACCTTGGTACATGATCATATTTTATCTTATGAGGTTTTCTCCAATGCATTGATGGAGAGATTTGAGAGGAAAGACCCTGAACTTCCTTTCAAAGAACTAGCACAATTAAAGCAAGAAGGAAATCCTGAAGCATATATGTTAGAATTTGAAAAATTTTCAGTAATGGTTTCTGATGTATCTATGGCTAGGTTGAATTTATTTTTTACTGAAGGATCGATAGAACCTTTGAGAGGGCTAGTGAAATCCCACAAGCCACTGTCCAGCCACATTGAAGGATGCCATGAATTTGACAAGGGATTTGCAAACTGTGTTTCCAAGAACCAAATACCCTCTTAAGACAAATTTCCCTTCCAAGTTTAAGGAAGATAAGAAACCATGGAAAAGGTACTCCTCTACCAAACAAAATAAAGGAGGACCAATAAAATAAGATCTTAGAAGAAAGAAGTTATGTTTTACATGCCAACAACCTTCGGTCCCAGGAGATAGATGTGCCAAGGGGAAGGCACATTACATTGAAGTTTTTTCTGAATATGATGAAGAGGAGGAGGAGGAGGAAAACACATAAATTGCAAACCAAGAAGAAGGACATAAAACAACATAATAAGAAGAACCCACTCTTGATACGAGAAAAATTATAGCACATTTTGGTATACCTAGATTCCACACCTTAAGTCTCAAGGGCATCATACAAGGCCAAAAGTTCACAGTTCTAGTGAATGGTGGAGGAACTCACAACTTCATAGATGCAGCCTTGGTGGAGAGGATAAATTTAAAATACGAAACTTTTTATGGTTTCACAGTCATCATTCCAGGTAACAATGCTATGGACTGCACTAAATGGATTCCAAAGCTTCAAGTTACTCTAGGAAATCATACTATCACTGACAACTTTTATGTAGAGATTGTGGATGAGAAAAATGTGGTTTTCGGAGTAAAATGGTTGTATTATTTATGGGAGAATATAGTGAATTATCAAGTCCCTGAAATAAGGTTCAAAAATTCATAAGGGAAACCCATCTTGTTGAGGAAAATGCACACTTACCCAAATCAAGTGGTGTCTTCTCACAACATGAGGACTATATTGAGGCATGGAGATATAGAATGGGATGTTGAATGTTTAATTACATATCCTAATCCCCATTTGAACATTTCCAAGTATCCTAAGGATATAGAGAAACTATTGAGTAAGTATGAGAAGGTTTTTGGAGACCTTCCCCCAAGAAGACCACTAGTTAGAGGTGTTGAGTATATCATTGAGTTAGAGATAGGAACACAACCTATCAAAATTCATTCTTATAGGAATCCAAAAAGGATTCAAGATGATATTGAAGATGCCATTAAAGAACTCTTTGAGTTGGGTCTCACAAGGCCTAGTTCTAGCCCATTCGTTTCTTCAATTTTTATGGTAAAAAGGAAAGATGGAACCTTGAGAATGTGTATTGATTTCAGAGCATTAAAAAAGAAGAAAATAAAGAATAGATACCCAATCCCAAGGATTGATGACCTCATGGATGAACTCCATGGGGCGAATTTCTTCTCAAATATTGACCTTAGATTAGGCTATCATCAAATTCAAATGAGAGAAGAAGACATACCAAAGACTTATTTCAGATGCCACTATGGTCACTTTGAGTTTGTTTCCATGCCCTTTGGCTTGAAAAATGCACAACCCACATTCCAATCATGCATGAACAACATCTTCCACAAGCAAATTTATAAGTTTGTACTTTTTTTCTTTGATGACACTCTTATTTACAGTAAAACTGGGAAGGAACACTTGCATTATCTAGAAGAGGTATTAAAAATTCTGCATGATCAAACTTTGTTTTCTAAGCTCTCAAAATGTGAGTTTGGTTTGACAAATATCTTGTATCTTGGACACATCATTGGTCAAGATAGTTTGAAGGTGGATATGGAGAAAATAAGATCCATTTTAGAGCAGTCTCGTCCCAAAAGTCTCACTAAAGTAAGAGGATTAATTTGAATATGCACCTACTATAGAAAGTTTGTGAAGGGGTTCTCCTAAATCACTTCACCTCTCACTAATTTTACAAAGAAATATACTTTCCAATGGCATGAAGGGGCTGAAAAATATTTCCAAATAATGAAGGAGGTAATAAGGAATTGTCCTATTCTAGCATTGCCTGATTTTTCTAAACCATTTGTCTTGGAATGTGATGCATCAAGAGAAGGCATTGAAGGAGTCCTAAAACAAGGACAACACCCAATATATTTTGACAGTAGGAAGTTACAGCCACATGAGAGGATGTAATCCATCTATCATAAATAAATGTTTTTCATCATGCATGCTTTGATCAAGTCTAGACAATACTTGGTGGGAAACAAATTCATAGTCAAAACTGACCATAAAAACTTAAGGTACTTCCTCACTCAAAAGGATTTAAATTAAAGGAAGAAAAAGTGGGTGAGTAAGATTCAATAATTTGAATTTGATATGGAATATGCGAAGAGGAACAATAATGTGGTAGCTGATTCCTTATCTAGATGACCTTGTATTTCTCTCATGGATGTAGCAGAAAATTGGAAAGCCACATTAGAAGTAGAGTATGAAAAAGATAAATTTTATTGTGAAATTTTTGATGGGACTAATAATGATGATAGGTATAAGGTATTGGGAAGAATGATATACTACAAAGGTACATTCTATTTGGTCCCTAATTCAAGTTTGAAGGAGGAAATTTAAAAAAAAAACTCATGATTCTCCTCTAGCGGGTCACCCTAGTTTCTTCAAAACATACTGAATGTTGAGCGAAAGACTTGCATGGAAAGGGTTGAAGGAGGATGTTCTGAATTATGTTAATTAATTCCTCACATGTCAACAAAATAAAGTGGATCACACTCACCTAGTTCGTCTCTTACATCCCTTTCCAATTCCAACACAAAATGGGAGAGCATTTACATGGACTTCATCACTGGTTTTCCCAAAGTATTTGGTAAGGATTGCATATTTGTGGTGGTGTATAGACTCACCAATTTTTCTCATTTATTTGTTGTTACTACCACTTTAACTGCTGCACAAGTGGCTGAACTATTTTTTAAATAAATTTTCAGATTACATGGGATTCCTAAGAGCATTTTTAGTGACATAGATAAAATATTTTTGAGTGCATTTCGACAATAAATATTGAAAATGAGGGGGTGGGGAAATTTGACACCTAGATCAAGCTATCATCCCCAAACTTATGGCCAAACAAAGAGGGTGAATCAATGGTTTGAATTCAACTTGAGGAACTATGTTAGTGGGAAGCAAAAAACATGGATAAAATGGTTGCATTTGGGTGATTTTTGTTACAATACTACTTTCCATATGTCCATTGGCATGTTTCCTTTTAAAGCACATTGTGGTTATGATGCATCCATTTTTATTGACCACATTATTGGTGATAGTAGAGCTCCAAAGGATAAGGATTGGATTGAATAAATTCAAGAAATTTTGAAGGTTTTGAGAGATAACTTGCAAGTTGCTCAAAATCAACAGAAACAATATGCAAACCAACATAGAATTTAGAGACAATTCCATGTGAATGAATTGGTGTATTTGATGTTGCATCCCTACCAAAAATCCACCATAAAATGTAAAGGTTCATAAAATCTCAAACCAAGATTTTATGGTCCCTACAAAGTTATTCGAAAAGTTGGAGAAGTGGCTTATCAATTGGAGCTTCCCATGGGAAGCAAAACTCATAATGTGTTTCATGTTTCTTTTCTAAAGAAGGCTATAGGGAAGAACATGTTAGGATATTTATACAATTAGGATTTATTTAAGATCAACTTGTGTAATATATCTGTCAGGTAAAGTGTGTTTCTTTATCATGCATTAGTATGCATTTGTAAATATTTAATCTGACGGTCACGATATGTTCTAGACATAGAGTGATCCCACGATTCAACTTCTCGTAGATCATACATACCCTTGATCTTTGGCTTAACACTTGATTGGTCCATGATCTCTATTTAAATAGCATGGATGGTCCTTGGCTAGTTGATCGATTATGAGAAGCTCATTTGTAACATTCTTTCTTTTGAATAATAAATTGCTCCAAGTAGCTATTTGGCTGGGGTCGTGGACTATTTCCCTCTCGAGGTTTGTTGTAATGGATAATTCACCTAATAACCTAGGTCTGGGGGTTACCAACATACTATGACCTTGCAGACAATTTGATTATAAAAGCACAAATAGGAAATAGGGAAGTAGCAGGAACTTACTTGTAATGAACGAAGGTTGATCCAAGCTAACTCCTTCCTTTTTGGTTCACCTCTACAATCTCCAGGATAGTTCCTCCTTCAACCTGTTAACAAAGATTATTCCAATATACAGTATGATTCATATATAAAGATGCAGGTTAGGCAAATCACATATCATAATAAAATATAAACATTTACCAAGCCACAACACATGAAACACAATATGGAAGAAGTAATCTGCTTTATTAACAATAATAGAGGGAGTTTAGGTTACAACCCAATGTCTAAACAAGGGACTCCTCTGTCACCAAAGGACTCTGAGTTTCTCTGCTCCAAAGGTTCTGTAGAAAATCCACCAGCATAACTTTTCTCTCCAAGTATCAATCCAAAACCCTCCCCAAGGCCTCTATTTATCTGAAGGAAATGAGGCAGTTCTCGAAGGTTAGGGAGGTTGCAGCAGTTAATGGGATTA
>LPNX011037957.1:7192-155496 GCA_001517045.1 Pseudotsuga menziesii | reverse complement strand
AACAGTTCAAAGTACTAACAATTCCTTTCAGATACTTAACAATCATACTGCTTATCTATTTATGCACAGAAGGATATAGAGATATGAATGAAAAACCTGTTAAACTGATGTGGACAACAACAGCAATGGGAGGCCCTTCCTCCCTACCAATTCCTGGAGAGCGCTCAAACAGCGACTTCTCAGGACCCCCGAGCTAAATCTGGTCTCCCTGGATTGGAACTAGGTGCAGCAAAACATATACTGTCCTTCAACTCTATATTAACTCAGAATCTTTGAGACAGTTTCCACAGCTCAACTAGCTGTACTCAGCTTCAAGTTCCTGCAAACATTCACTCACAATCACTTCCTTCTATTTTCCCTTTTTCCTCAAATGAAAACTCCTGAATCACATTCAGTTGAATGAATTCTTCCTGGAGTAAAAACTGAGCAGCCAAAGCTCTCTTCATTGAGTACTTTTAAATATTGCCTAGGTCTTAATTGGGATAACTGTCATTTAATGAGCCACCTGCTCACATTCCAATTTCTTGGGGAATCATGACCCCAAATATAGGGAAGTTGCCACCTGCAACTTAGGAAGTGCTTGAGGATGCTGCCACTTGTCCTTTGCCTCTCCACCTAGTTCCAATACCCAGTTTGACCAGTAACCTCTTTTAACAGCTCTCCCATGCTGTTGTCTCCATAATATAATTATTATTAATAAAATATTTTCAATTACACTCCATAACTGTTGACTCTGCTGAGTCATCAATCCCTACTTAGGATTAAGTTTATCATAATGTCTCAGAAAATTAAATAAAACAATTACATAATTTTACAAAATTGGGGTATGTGACAATGTTCCAATCAGGGAATGGAATTTAATGTATTTGGTAAATGGTTTAGACCTAGAAGGTGAAACAATGATACGTGGCAGTTTGTACAAGTTTGCTATGCTAAACAGTCCTGAAATAAGTCACGTTGGGAAAACTCTCATAAGCCCCAATTGGTGAAACCAATTTTACTCAAACCTACGGTGTTGGAAATAGGATAGACAAGGCTACCTCAATGAAAATTTTCAAACACATAGGAGCATTAATTACGGATATATTGCAGAAACAATATCAAGAAATTCTGTAGAGGAAATTGCAAAAAACTAGGGCATCAAATATTTTGCAATTTTGATCACAGTTTTGGGAAAATGAGTATGCTTCTTAGTTTTCCTTAAGGAGGCGCATATTTTTATCCTATCAGATATGAAAGATTCCAAGTTTTGAAACTTATGATTATTTCTAACAAACCCAAGATTAGCCAAATCCGAAACCAGGACAGACACCTCAAATCGGTAAGATATAATATTTTGCTATTTACATTTGAGGTTCTCATTTCAAAATGACCTATAGCACCATCTTGATGAAAATATTGGTAAAGTTAACAAATTCCAAGTATGGAAGTATCAGACCTCCATGATCCTTTATGGTATCCCCAAGGAAAACTATTTGTGTCTCTTGTCTCTTGTGATTATTGCTATGCATATTATTCTCTTGGATAAGATCCTAGATCATATTGTTTAAATGATAAAAATCTAACATGGTGTCAGAGCTAACCTAAGAAGAAGAAACTGTGCAGCTACAGAAGCTAGGGATTCTTATTTTTTTGGGTCTCCCTCCACAGATCGTCAGTAGAAAGAGGCTAGGTTAACTCTCCATTGAAGGGCGCATCTTTCTATCGAAGTAGAATTTGATTCTGAGCATTTTCAGTCTTTGACCTACCACTACAACGGCAAATTAGGGATTTTCACAGAAGATGAATTTTTGAGTGAGCCCAACATAGGATTTCTCTCCACCTCAAAATCAAAATTTAGAGACCATGATATAAAAATTTTGTTGGGTAAAACTCCAGGAAAGTCAAACCCTAATTTGACCCCGACCAAAAAACCCTAAAAGACTAAAACTAGTCATTTTTGTGAATTCGCTAGATATCGAGATTGGAGAAGGAACAAGAGCCGAAAATTTTACAAACCAAAGATAAATTCTAGATGTACCCTGTGTAAACATTTCAGCCTTAGGTTTTATATATTCTAGGAGATATGATTCCTCCAAATCAGGGTTCCAACCTCTCCTAGGATTCATCCCTAAATAGGACACCTTGGGAGAATTGCTATATCTCGGGCTACAAAATTCCAAATGAAAATTTGCAATATGTTCCAGATAGGGCATGGACTTTAATTTCTATGGTAAATATTTCAAACCCCGAAGGTGAAACAGTGACATGTGGCAGTTTGTAAAGTTCGCTATACTGAACAGTCCTAAAATAAGTCACATTGGGAAAACTCTCATGAGCCCCAATTGGTGAAACCAGATCTGTTCAAACCTATAGTGTTTGAAATAGGACAGATCAGGATACCTCGGTACAAAGTTTTAGACACAGAGGAGCATTACTTTTGGATATATAGCAGAAACAATATCAGGAAATTCTGTACAAGAAATTGAAGAAACTAGGGCATCAAATATTTTGCAGTTTCGATCACATTTTTGGGAAAATGAGTATGTTTCTTAGCTCGCATTGAGGAGGCGCATCTTTCTATCCAATCATATCTAAAAGATTCCAATTTTTGAAATTTAGGGTTTTTTCTAACAAACCCTATATTAGCCAAATCCGGAACCATGACAGACACCTCAAATCAGTAAGATCTAATCTTTTTGCTATTTACATTTGAGGTTCTCATTTCAAAATGACCTATCACGCCAGGTTGATGAAAATATTGGTGAATCTAGTAAATTCCAAGTATGGAAGTATCGAACCTCTATGATCCTTGAAGAAATTGACTTGGATCAGTACTTCAGTAAGAAAGTTCTAGGATCCAGAGGGAGATGAGGCTAAGGCTAGAGCTAAGATAATCATTGTATATTCTATTAAATATCATCTCATCCTCCATGTGTCATCCTTGAAGACACCAAAACGAAGTGTTCGATGATATGACAAAGCAATCAAAGAAGAATAAGATATTGTTATAACCACCCTGATTGGCCTCCCATGATCATGGGATTAATTCATTAGAAGAATGTGTGCCAGAAGGAAGTGATTACCTTCAGCAGACTATGGGAAGAGTGCACAAAAGAAGAAGATCAACTCATAATAAAATAAGAGAAGATGGGAGAAACTAAAGATCAAGCTCTAATGATTCAGAGAAGATCCATCAAGCGATGAGGAATATGATGAACTCAATTCTTGAAGAACCTCTTATCCATCTTAGAATTTGGATAAGAAATGATTCTGTTATGAATGAAGAAAATGATGAAGTTGAAGGCTCAAGAAGGAGTCTACCCACAAAATGAATAAAGATAAGTATTCAATTGTCATTTCATGATATTATTTGGTTATGCATTTGTTCATATTCAGTTGATGTGTTATGAATGATAGAATGTTTGCATTAATGAAAGTATACTACTAATATGCATGTGATGGTTAAGTATCCAATGGTGTTATACAACTATCCATTGCTACTTATCTAGAATGAAACCTCTTCACTGACATATTGGATCAGTGTACAATATTAATGATGTCATGGTAGAGATGGAAGGCATCTAGAAAGTTTCTGTGAGATATGGATGAATGTTGTATTGGATAATATAGTTGCATGATTATATCTTTATGCATAAGAATTTTCCATTATGAATATGCCTTATGAAATGTTTCTAACCATACAACTAGTGCATTTGACTTGTAGGAAAGATCGCATACAATCGCCTATAAGAGAAGAAGGATGAAACTTGTTCCGAAGAACAAGTGATGACAGTTCAAGATTCACTCCAATAAGCATACATGAAGATGAACCTGAAGCTTCCATAGCAGAAGAAAAAGATATTCAGAAGAATATAATGAGAACGGTGGATGAATACCACCTTGGAAATGAGAAATAATCCAAGATGAAAATAGTATGAAGATACTTCCAAACAAAGAAAGAAGGCCATGTATGAGTACCCGTGGGATAGAACATACAGTTACATAAGGAGCTTGAAGATCACCTAGAATGATGAAGATCTTAACCTTTGCTATAAGATTGAAGATGAAATCCTATAGAAGATGGAAAGCTCACAGATGGGTGCGAGAAGAAATTTTGAAAAGGTTCAAGATAGAGGATCTTGGTATCCACTGACCCTAGATGGATACATAGAATATTAGTAGCAAAGGAAGCTACTTGTCACTCTAGTACATAATGTTTCAATACATAGAGTACAAAAGATAAAGGGAGAATGATGCTCCACTTCAGAGGGAGTGACTGCAGAAGATCCTGAGTTTTGACATGGTATGACAGGATGGTCAGCTTATTGATGGATTTACAATTTACTAAGAGTAAAGTGGATTCCAACCTTTACTTCAAGGTTGAAGGAGGAAGACTAGTGACGCTCCTATTATATGACCTGTTCTTGACAGGAAAAGAGGAACTCATTAGAGATGCAAGAAGGAGACTTGTTGTCGAGTTCGAGATAAAGGACTTGGGTATGATGCACTACTTTCTAGGGATTGAGGTGTAGTAGAGTGTGGATAGAATCTTCCTTGGACAAGGGAAGTATGTAGTGGAGATCTCGAAAAGGTTTGGGATGATATACTGCGAGGCCATGGCCACACCTATGGCATCGAACCTGAAGCTATTGAGTGATGCTTCATCAACGATGGTTGCTGCCATGATGTATCATCAGATGATTTGTTCCTTGATATACCTGACGAATACGAGACCAAATATTTGCTTTGTTGTGAACACATTGAGCCAATTCCTGACTGATTACTGCAAAGCATTTTTTGAGGTACCTGAAGGGTACAGTTGATTATGGGCTTAAGTATGAAGTGAATCAGAATATTAACCTAGACGGTTATGTAGATTCATATTGGGCATGCAGTTCCATTCATAGGAAGAACACTTTGGGGTGCTGCTTCAGTATGAGATCAGGTGTGATCTCTTGGTTTAGCAGGAAGGAATCCTACATGGCACTAAGAAAAACTGAGTAAAAATATGTTGCCACTTGCTCGGCTATTTGGGAGGTAGTATGTGGCAAAGAGGAGTAATCAAGCTCCAGTAGTATGTGATCTAGATCCAGATCTCTCAAAAGAGGGTGTTCTAGCATAGTCGGTGAGACAGGTTGTCTGAGCATAAAACCCTGGTGAAGCTCGTAGGTTGCTTAAATGTAAAAGTAATATAGTTTGTCCTCATATGTAATCAGTCCTGACAAATCTCGTAGCTTATCCTTGGATGTAATCAACCCTGATGTAATTCTATGCTAGAAATGGCTAGAGTGAATTTTGAGTACTTTAGGGAGACGCTTGGTGTTCTCTAGATCGAGGTTCCCTCCAAGGGGAAGCGATGAGTCCATGAGCCCTTCCGACATGGTGGTAGGCTAGGCCTCCCATGGTTGGATGTAAATGATGAGCCCTTCCGACATGGTGGCAAGCTAGGCCTCCCATGGTCGAATGCAAGTGTTGAACCCTTCATACATGGTGGCAGGCTGGGCCTCCCATGGATAGATGTAAGTGTTGTGCATTTCTGACATGATGGCCGGATTGGTTCCTCCCATGGTCAAATGTAAGTGTTGTTCCTTTCTGACATGGTGGTAGGATTGGTTCCTCCCATGGTCAGATGTAAGTGATGTGCCTTTCTAACATGGTGGCAGGATTAGTTCCTCCCATGGTAAGATGTAAGTGTTGTGCCTTTCTTACATGCAGGTGGAAGGATTCATTAGAGGAAATTTCAACTCAAAATGGGCCTCCTAAGGAAAATTATTAAAATAATAGTTAAAATAATAAAATAATATTTATTAATTTTGGAGGAAGAAAAGAAAAAACTACTTTTTTGTTCGTATTTTCGACATATCTCCCTGTGTTTTTACTCAAATTTTGATCAGGAGAGCTCATTGGATGCGGAATTAAATTCCGCATCCAATGAGTACCCACTAGGCATAATTTAAATGGGCCCCACTACCCCAAAAACAATAACTCCTTGACAAAATGTGATGAGGATGTCATCATCACATTTTTTCAGGTATTTCTTGTTTTTGGGGCAGCGTGGCCCATCAAAAGTATGACAAGTAGGTACTCAAATTATGCATCCAACAATCTCTCCCGATCGAAATTTGAGTAAAAACATAGGAGATATGTCGAAAATACGAATAGAAAATAGTTTTTTTATGATTCCTATCCCCAAATTTATATTAAAAAATTGTTTAAGAGGTGCTCCCTTTTTGAATTTTAAAGCATTTTGATTCGCTAATACATGATGACATGGAATTTGTATTATTTTTGGAAGGCCCGTTTTAAAATGAAATTTCCTCTAATGGGTTCCTCCTGTTAAGACTGAAAATTGTTCCTAGCTTTGATGTGTTGTTTTTCAAATATTTATTTCCTATTTACTTTACATTTTTGGGTTTGTTTTAATTTTTAATAATTTTTAATGCATTTTGTTTGGTTTTATAGGTTATATTTGTTTTGTTTTATTTTATTTTATTTATTAGTTTTTCCTTTCTCTTAGTAAGTATTATATATCATTTAAAGTCTGAAAATGCTTATATTAAAGTTTATTCCAAGAATTATTTTTAAGGTCTAACCTTTGCTTTTGAGCTCTTTATCAAAATTTTCATGAGAACTTTCCTGTAGCGCAAAATTCAGGGTTAATGCAATAAGGCGCTTCAGGAATCTTGAATCATTGGAAAGAGTGGTAGTTCATCGTGGCCATTGTAGCTGAAGACAATCGAAGATAATGGAAGTTCTTTCAACCACCTGTTGAAGACATCTTGACACATGTCCATAGTTTGAGCTCCTAATCATGACGGATGTATGAAGAGGTGTAAAGATCATTGAGAAAATCTTGGGCTGTCACGATTTTGTGGTGTACAAATCATTAAGAAAATCGTGGTCTTGACTATCATGATTTCATTTTGGTTATGAGTTTACTGCTGCAGAGAAGGAGGTTGAAAATCTTTGAAACTTCCTAAGGAAGTATACAAGCTAGGTTACAGTGTAGATATGAAGAAGAGTGGAAAGACTAATAGGTATGAACCTACTGATATGAGTTGGGAAATTGATTTTCCAGAATGTGCAACATTATTTAAAAGGGAAGGTTGGTTCAATTTTTTTGAAAATATCATAGGTTTCTACCCGTAGGTTTCATGCCATTTTTCCCATAATTTTATCGAGGATACTATAGCATTCGATACTCTTAAGTTAGAATTAACAGAGGAATTAATTGTTTAAGCTACAAGTGTATCAAGAGAGGGAGAATTATGGTTGAAAAATATCCCTTTTAGCTTTGACCCAAGGATTTCTTGTTACCAGAGATTGAATCCCTAGAATGGGGAAAATGACTTCATTTGGAAAAATTCAAACCTGGATGGAAGGAAGCTATTGGGATTGTGAAGATCTATGTTACATGCAAAGGAAGGTTTGTTGTAGTCTTTAAATACCGTATTAGGTTTTTACAACATCTAAACCAACAGTCAAAAATCAATTTTATTTTTTCCTTTTAAAGAGTCTCCAAATGATGTCTAACAAAATTATTGACCATACACACCAGTCGGTCTTTCACCATGGATTGATAAAATTAATTATTAACACAGTCTTGCAGAGGAAGAACATGAGTTGGGACCATTACCTATTCTGGTTAGTATTTACTACTGAACAAGAGGACCAAGTAAAGAAAATCCTGATGATTAAGTAGTTTGGTTTTGTTAAGAGGTTCAAGAAAGAGTTAATTGATGATCTGATAAAGGATAATGTTTAGGAGAATAGTTTAGGTTAGGAATTCAAAGAACCTATGGATGAAGATGGAAGAAAAATACTAGATGGTGACTAGGAGAAAGTTTTGGAGATTCATAAAAGGGAAAATATAGTTGTTTCAAATAATGAGGAAGATATGGATCCGATAGAGAAAAAGCAGAGTTCTACTTGTATACAACAAAGCTCAACCAAAGTTTTTGTGGAAGCTGATTTAAAGGATAAAGTTTTTCAAAGTTCAGAAGTTAAAGGTCAGAAAAAATATCTTTTACAGATGAGGGAATCAAAGTGGAGGCCCAATACTAGGGATAAAAACAAACTCAGGTTAAATATGAAGAGGATATTGAACCCTAAATTGAAGAAATAAAATATTACATTGATCGAGGATTCTGCAATTGAAGAGGATATGGAGAGTGAAAAAGGTTTAATCCCTCAACAAGTCTACATTGAGGAAGAGCATTGAGTTTCATTAGAACCAGTTCAAGGAGGACATGAAGCTTCAGAAAGGGAAACTACTTTCAATATTAAACATGGAACATCTTCAAAATTTCCTTTTGTACAAGAAATAGTGAAAGATGGGAAAGAATATGACTTGATTTTTAAGAAGTTTGACATCCCCTGGTTGTCAAATCAAGGTTCTGCATTACAAGGAGAAGGGCACATAGACTCAGAAATTGAGAACCTTAAGAAAAATCTGGAACAACACAAATATCATATTTTTTTCTAAATGAGACTAATGACAGATTGGTAATGACAAATAGAAGACTAAGAGAAGATTTGGATGATATCAACACACACTATCAAGATGACGGGGAGAAAACAACCTCCAATTTGAATCTTCATACTGTGAAACCTCACCTTCCTCAATTTCATCAACCACATTATTTTGGAGTGGAGCAGGAACTCTCTGATCTTCATTCTCTCTTCTTTCCGTCTGAATGTCATTGTGTCTTCATTCTCTAGGGATAAATATAGGAGCAAATTGGTGCCTAAATTGATTAGGGTTCCTTTCTCCTTCTTGTGCAGGCTTATTTGAATTCTTTTCTAACTCCAACTTATTTAGTTTTGCTATTAAAATTTTTACTAACTTTTCCATCTCATATATTTTGCTATCCATTGTTTGTCATGTAGAAGCTACAAGAAGAAGGAGAGAAAGGCTACTGAATATGCAGAACCCTAGCAAAACACGGGAACCCTAGCAAAACGCGAGAAACTAGAACCCTCGCTATATAGATGGAGCTTGAAGGCACAATGTTTAAGATGGTTTCGTAGTGAAGAATACAGTCTTTGTGAAGAATTTATTCTTCCTCGATCCTGTATTGCATTGAATACTGTCACATTGTATTGCTGGCGTCGCCTGAGAGATTCAAACCCTTGTGAAGTGTGTTGCTGTGTGTGTTGCTGGAGTTGCGACCTGCTTGTCCCTTTTCTCAAGCTGCGTGAAGCTTGAAGACATTCTTGTGACTCCATTCTTGTGAGATTGTTAATATATATATTCCAAAATCGTGACTGTTGAAGACTGCGTTCAAGACTGCAGAAGAATACTGCATGTGACTGCGTTGGAGAAATAATACTCTTACTGCGTTGAGGAGCTGCATTGAGGATTTGTCTCTTTCACAAAACTGTGAAGTGGTGCTGGCCCAAATTGACATCAAAGCCTGATCTGTGCAGAGCTTTGTAGCTGTAAAAACTACTCTTGGCAATATGGCTTGCTCTCTATTTCATGCATTAATAATCTTTGTACTTTTCCACATTCAAGGTTTTTAATCTAGCTATCGAGGTCAGATAGTTTGAGCTAGCTGCCTGCATGTAATATGAGCCTGTATTAATAAATTTTAAGATGGAGCTTGTTTCTATTGAAGCCTGAGAATAAGAGTGGACATGCTTCGGTGGTTGTTGCCTCAAAGCGAATCGATTCCATCCGTTCTAGTTGGCACTTGGCTACCCTCATCACGCCTGGATTCCCCATTTTCCTTTTTGGCACAAAAAAAAACACTAGTTACTGACAGGCAGATTAGAGATTTCAAGTAGATATTTGTAGTGGGTTATTTGAAGGCTTGTGGTGTGCAATTTCTTTTGATTGACCGGGTTCTACGAGTTTGGTGGTTCTGTTGAAATTGTAGAAGGAATTGTCTTGGCCTATAAGTAGGAGGCGTTTCCAGCATAGACTCTCAATGGTCAAAGGTTTGCGGGTTATGGACAATTTAGTTTTGTTATGAAGAAATTGTCCACAAATTGGTATATATAAAAGCGGCTGCAGAATAGTTGTGAACTACTACAAGTGCAGCGAACTCAATTGTTTGAGTATTCTACAAGTCTGTTCAAAGATAATGTATTGAGGTATTATTGTAATTTTTTATAAGAAGATTTGAATTGTCCATGTAAAAAACACTCTAAAGTAAAATTACATGGAGATGCGTTGAAAGCATTCAAATCCTTGTGTTTCCTCTCTACGTGGGAGATATTTATGAATCCACTACCTAAGTTGTTGGCTATGCTGTTGTACTATGAATACTGTTGGCTGAATATTCACACCATTACCAATTGCATAAAGACCCTGAAGGCTGTGAATTGGTAATGAATTTCTTCTCCCTGAATTGCTGTGAATTTAAGCTGCGATACTGTCATTGTATCACTTTAAAACCTGAAGTTGAGATTGTAAATCACCTTAGCAGAGACTATAGACCTGCAAGGTTATTATTTTTCTATTTTCTCTTTGTCATATCAAGTTCATTATTGTAAATTACACTAACAGTTGTAAAAGATGCAATATTTGGCATCAATAGTTGGTGCCACTCTCTCAGGCAAAGATCATTCCAAAGGAGAAAGCAGCAAGAGAGGCAGAGGAAGAAGAAACTTCAGAGGTAGAGGGGGAAAAAACAACTCTAGAAAAAGATAAGATTTGCAGTGCAAGCGTTGTGGAAAGACTGGGCACACATCAGATCAGTGTTGGGCTTCGTGGGACTCCATCAAAGACAAACATAACCAGAAGAAAGATGACCAAGATGCTAGTAAATCTTCTGATTCTTGTATTGTTGCACACTGTAATCTTGGAATTAATGAAATGAATTCACTTTCATCTTACAAATATTGTTGGCTACTTGATACTGGTGCAACATAACACATTACATTTAGAAAATACTGTTTTGAAGAACTTAATGAAACAATAGATGGCATAGTGTACTTTGCAGATAAGTCAAGTATTAAACCAAAGGGAATGGGCACCATTCGATTGAAGATGCCTGGATTCCCTGATTTATTGTTGAAGAATGTTCTTTATCTTCCAGAGTTGCAGAGAAGCCTGTTGTCCTTGGTGGAGATTCGACAGCAAGGCCATTCCATCCACATGTTTGATGGAATCGTTGAAATAAGAAAGTCCTCTGACAACCAAGTCATCATGACTGGATACGAAGATGGGAAGCTGTTGAAGCTAAAGGGTTCATCTACAAGAGTTCAAAACTATGCCTACCTCTCTCAGCATGGAGAAGGTAATTTGTCATCTAGTTCATTGTGGCATGCAATATTTGGTCATTTGAATTATAACAGTCTTCGTTTGTTGAGAAAGAATGGTGTATTTGGTTTTCCCACCATTCCCAAAGAGAAGAAAAAATGTGATGCATGTATATTAGGGAAACATAGTAAGCTGCCACTTCCATGAATCTAATTTCAAAGCAAGTAGGAAATTAGAATTAGTACATTCTGATTTATGTTGCCCAATTCCAACTCCTTCAGCAAATGGGAATAAGTATTTTATGACATTTGTTGATGACTACTCAAGAATGTGCTGGATTTACTGTTTAAAGACAAAATCAGAAGCATTTCAAACATTCAAAGACTTTCATGCATTGATAGAAAAACAAGCACAATAAAAAATTGGTACACTTCGTACTGATAATGGGAAAGAATACACTTCAAATGCTTTTGAATATTATCTTCACCAACATGGAATTGCACATCAGACTACAGTTCCCTACAATCCTCAACAAAATGGTGTATTAGAAAGAATGAATAGAACCATAATGAATATGGTTCGCTCAATGATGTTTTTCAAGAATGTAAAACTAATGTTTTGGGGTGATGCAGCAAAATGTACAGCATATTTGAGAAACAAAAGTCCCTCAAATGCACTTGATAACAAGACTCCACATGAAATGTGGTTTGGCCATCTCCCTTCAGTCAGGCATCTCAGAGTTTTGGGTTCCACCTGTTATGCCTTGATTCCAAAAGAGGCAAAGAAACAAGCTTGGTGCTCGAAGCAGAAAATGTATTTTCTTGGGGTACGAAGAATACTCCAAAGAATACTGTTTGTATGATGAGGTAAACAAGAAATTTGTTATTTCCAGAGATGTCATTTTTCTTGAAACTAATAAAAATGACTAGTACATTGAGAGACAACTTGATCATTTGGAAAGTTATCCTCATCCAAAGACATATTCTGAAAATGAATATGAAATTCCAAACCTTGAAGAAGGAATTCCTATTTTGGATCAACCTTTGGAATTTCCATACGAAGCACCAACTCCCCCGCATGAAGAAGTTCCTGCTACTTCACTTGAACAAGAGGTTCAACTGGATGATGTGATTGAGAGAATTGAAAGACTCTCAATAAATGATGAAGCACCACCAGCTGATCGACCAGGACCATCACAAAAGATTCCTAAATGGGCCACAAAGACACTTGAAAGTGTCCATCCAGATGAAGTTGGAAATACGGGAACGAGAAGTTCGAAAAGACATGAAGATGGAGGAGGAGCATATAATTCAGGTGATGACATGGATGTATCATTTGATTGTGAATTTAATTTATCTGCTAACTTTGAACCAACTTCCTTTGAAGAAGCTTCTACTCGAGTTGAGTGGAAAGAAGCTATGCAAAATGAGTATGATGCACTCATAAAGAATGGAACTTGGAAGCTGGTTGACCCTCCAATTGGAACCAAACCAATTGGCTGCAAGTGGGTGTACAAGAACAAATATAGATTAGATGGCTCACTTGAAAAGCATAAAGCGAGGCTTGTAGCAAAAGGCTATGCACAGAAAGAAGGAATTGACTATGAAGAAACATTTTCTCCTACAACAAAATGGGCTACCATCCGAACCTTACTCTCTTTAGCTGCTCAGAAAGGGTTGAAAGTTCATCAAATGGATGTGAAGACTGCTTTCTTGAAAGAGAATGTCTTCATGTCTCATCCAGAAGGCTTTGTCGTGAAAGGAAAAGAACAAAAGGTATGAAAGCTTGTCAAATCCTTGTATGGCCTAAAACAAGCACCTCGCGCATGGTATGAAAAGTTAACCGAGCATATTTTGAAGTTAAATTTCAAACATTTTGATCTTGATGATGCAACACTGTTTATAAAGAAAGTTGGAAGATCTGTTGTGTATCTTGTGGTGTACGTAGATGATCTTTTGATGACAGGGAACAATGACAGCTATATAGAATCCATAAAGAAAGATTTGAAAAAGATCTTTGAAATGACAGATATGGGACATCTCCACTATTACTTAGGAATTGAAGTCACTCAACATCCTAAGTATATTTTCCTATCTCAGAAAAAATATGTTGGAGAACTACTAAAAAAATTTTGCATGACAGAATGAAACCCTATATCTACTCCAATGGAACAGAAAATGAAGCTCACATCAAGTGAAGGAAAAGAATTTGAGGATGCGACCAAGTATCGACAACTTGTAGGAAGCCTTATCTACCTTAAAACAACTAGACCAGATATTTCTTATGTCGTTGGCATACTTTCAAGGTTCATGCATAAACCTTGTGAAGGACACTGGTCAGCTACAAAAAGAGTTCTAAGATACTTGAAGGGGACTCAAGACATTGGACTCAAGTACTCTAAAGTGGATGACTTCAAATTTATTGGGTACTCAGACTTAGATTTTGATGGCAATAAGGAGACAGGAGTATCAACTTATGGATACACTATGAGTCTTAGATCAGCAGCTGTCTCATGGAGATCACGCAAACAGTCAGTTCCAGCAGATTCAACAACAGAAGCAGAATATGTGGCTGCAGCTGAAGCAATGAAAGAAATAGTATGGCTCAGGAAGATACTTGAAGATTTGCAAGAAAAACAAGAAAATTCCACTCCATTGTTGGTCGACAATACTTCTGCAATCAAGCTGGCTAAGAATCCTAGATTCCATGATCGAACCAAACACATCAACACAAAGTATCATTTGATTTGACATCATGTAGAGGCCAAGACAGTCCATCTTCGACATTGTTCAACAAATGATCAAGTTGCAGACATCTTCACCAAAGCTCTTGGACGAGAAAAGTTTGAAAGATTCAAAACCATGCTCGGACTTACGAACACCCCTTCGAATTAAGAGGGGGATTGTTAGAATATAATCCGTAGGGATTATATATTGTAAATAAATAAATATGAATAGTTGCGTAGGAAGCCGAAAAGGCTGGGTGAAAGGTGAAACACAACCGTCATATGTAATATATAAATGTATGCATTAGCCATGAATAATAGGGAATTGGGAGTTATAGCTAACATAAACTCTGATTTTTACGATGCAAATATTTTTCAAACAGAAAGTGATTTGGGTCCTGAAGTTTCAGCTTGTATATGTCAATATGAACCTAAGAGGTCTATTAAATTGAGGTCTGGTCCAAAGCATGTTTCGCAGATTCCTAAAAAGAAAAAAGCTTCTCCTCCTAAACAGTCATCTAATCAAACAAAGGAAAAGAGACCTAATCACGATGACCAAGACAAGGCTACAGAGATTGAAGAAGTGAACAAGACTGTGAAAACTTTTAATTTTGAGAATGAATTATGTAAGAACAAGATTCTAGTACCATTTACTGAATTGATGAAGAATCCTTATTATAGAAATCCTGTTCTTAAAATGATAGGTTCACCTGCTAATCAGATACCTTCAGATACTATGAATCTCCAAGAACAACATCCTTAAATCTTTATTGGTTCTTCCCTAGCTAATAAGACTGAAAATGATTCAAATTCCAGTTCCCCACCTTTTTATATAACTCTGACTATTCATGATCAAATGATTGACAACTGTTTATTGGATTCTAGAGCTTCTCACAATTTGATTCCTAAACCAGTCATGGAGGCTCTTGGTTTGAGTATAACAAAACCATATCATGACTTATATGCATTTGATTCTAGAGTTGTTGAATTCCCAGGAGTGATTAAGGATGTAGTGGTAAATTTGACTCAATTACCCATGAAAAGTGTCATTATGGATGTGGTGGTTGTTGATATCACTCCTAAGTTTGGAATGTTACTTTCAAGGTCTTGGGAAAATAAAATAGGTGGTACATTACAAATGGATTTAACATATGCAACCATTTCTGATTTTGGAGGAGAAAATAGGAGACTGTATAGGGAATTACAATATACTTATATTGTCACAAATGATAAAAACCCAAGAAATTATCCACTTTATGCCGTAGAAAAATATTTGGGGTCTTGTATGCTACATTTCAGTGATGAAAATACAAATGGCATGTTACACGTAGAAAAGGAAAAACCAATCAAACGTACTGTTGAAAAAAAATATGAGTTATGGAAAATGTATTTTGATGGCTCCTCATCCAAGGAAGGAGCAAGAGCTGGCATTGTTTTGATTTCTTCTGGTGGAGAGATGATTAGTTTGATGTATAAGTTGGAATTTGTGACTATAAATAACAAAACAGAGTATGAGGCATTAATACTTGGCTTAAGGGCTGCAAAGGACCTGGGAATTCAATAGATTTCTATTTGTGGCAACTCTGAATTAGTTGTCCAACAAGTGAGGGACAAATATCAAGTAAAACATGATTTGTTGAAGGTATACAGAAATGAGGTTTGGGATATGATTCATAATTACTTTATAGAATTTAATATTTCCTTCATTCCCAGGGATCACAATCAAATAGCTCATTCACTTTCTTTGGTAACCACACATTTTTGAATTCCAAAACAGACCCAACTAAAATATCTAATTGAAGTCAGATATAGGCACTCAGTACGAGATAATATTAAAAAGTGGAGGTTTTTTGATGATGATTTGGAAATAAAAAGGTTCTTGGAGTTAACTGGAGAGTTTTCAAATTCATTGATTGATCAGGATCAGGATAATGAAGTTGAGGATGTTCATGAATATTCATAAAATTCAATTGCTGGACATAAGATTATTAAGTTAAAGGGAAATTTTATTCCTAAGGGTTTGGTTCCCCTTGAAAGGATCTTTTCTAAATATGATACTCTACTAAAACCAGTCATGCAATCTTCGGAAGAGATTGTTATCAGCTGTAACATTGGCACAGAAGAGTAGCCCAAGATGGTGAAAACTTCAAAAAATCTCTTAGTAGAGCAAAGGAACATGTATATTAAATTATTGAAGGAATTTGTTGATATCTTTTCCTGTTATTATGAGGATTTAAAACCTATGATACCAACATTATTCAGCGTAAGGTTCCTTTGAAACCAAATGTGAAACCTTTTAGACAGAAATTAAGAATAATTAATCTATCTTTCTTTCGAGTTATAGAAAAAGAAGTCAAGAAATTATTGCATGCAAAGATAATTGTACCACTCAGATACTCATCTTGGGTAGAAAATTTAGTTCCAGTCCAAAAAAAATGAAGAGATAAGGTTACGTGTGGATCTCCGTAATTTAAACAGAGCTTCCCTAAAAGATAATTATCCACTTCCCAAGATTGAGCAAATTTTGCAAAAAGTAGTAGGTTCCCAGATAATTTCAATGGTGGAAGGATTCTTCGGTTACAATCAGATTTCTATGCATCCGGATGACGGGGAGAAAACAACCTCCACTGCACCCTGGGGTACATTCATGTATGACAAGATTCCATTTGGTTTGATGAATGCTGGTTCGAACTTTCAAAGAGCTATGGATATAGCCTCTGTTGGAGAAAAGGAAAAATTTGTAGTAATTTATTTGGATGATATCATAGTGTTTTCTCAATCTGATGAAGAACATATGAAACATCTCAAACAAACCTTTTTGAAATGTAGAAAATATGGACTGTCATTAAATACTAAGAAGTCTCATTTTGTTGTTTAGGAGGGTAGGCTTTTGGGGCATTTAGTTTCAGCAGATGGAATTAGAATAGATCCTGAAAGAGTTAAAGCCATTTTGAAAATCAGTCTTCCAAGAAGTAAAAAAGATGTTCAGTCATTCATTGGAAAAATAAACTTTACGAGATGGCTTATTCCAAACTTTGTTGAGACAATAAAGCAGATAACATCTATGTTAAGGAAAGACCAAGATGTTAAGTGGACAGCAGAAGCCAGAGCTTCATTTGAGAAAATTAAACAGGCTATTATAGATGCACCAGTGCTAGTAAGCCCATAGTTTTCAAAATATTTTTTGACATTTTATTTTGCATCTTAGGATACAATAGTTGTCGTTCTATTACAAAAGAATTCAGATGGACTAGAGTAGACTATTTCTTTCTTTAGTAAGACTCTCATAGATTCAGAATTGAAATATAGTACACTAGAGAAATAAGCATATTCGCTGGTAAAGGCATTGATTTTTTTAGGATTTATATTATGCAATCAAAGATCATTGCTTATGTACCTAATGCTATTATTAAGGATATTTTAACTTAGCCAGATAGTGAAGGAAACCGGTGGAAATGGTTTGCGAAAATTATGGAGTATGATGTGGAGATTAGACCTACTAAGTTTGTAAAAGGATAGGGCTTGGAAAAACTATTGGTTGATTCAAATTGTGAATCCCTTGGTCTTCATTTGATGGTGGAACGTTCAATACAGGAAGATTTGCAAACAGGGCAAGGTAAAGAACAAATCATGAATAATTATGCAGAATCAGAATGGTATGCTAATATAATTTATTTTTTATTGCATTTGCAGTGTCCTTTGCATTTGGACAAGAAATCAGCTAGATCAATAAAATTGAAGGCCACCAAATATTGTTTAGTAAATGAATAGTTACATTGGAAAGATCCAAGAGGAGTATTGCTTAGGTGGTTGGAGAAGCCTGAAATTGAAGAAGTTATTTCAGAATTACATGAGGGAGCCTATGGAGGTCACAAATATTGGAAAGCGACTACTTATAAAATTCTAAGGCGTGGATACTACTGACCTTCTTTGTTTTATGATGTTTATTAATAGGTCAGAGCTTGCATTCAGTGTCAAAAGTTTGCTGGAAAACAAAAACTTGTATCCCTACCTTTGAATCCCATTGTGGTAATGCTCCTTTCCAGCAGTGGGGTCTATATTTTATAGGTGAGATCAATCCTGCTTCTTCTGGACAACACAAATGGATACTTACAGCTACTAAAGTTTTCAAAAAATGGGTGGAAGATATTCCTACAAGGAATACAACTGATAAGGTAATCATCAATTTTATTCAGGAAAATATTTTGAGTAGATTCGGGTGTCCTAAGAAATTGCTAACTGATAATAATAATCCCTTCAAGTCTAAATCAATGGTTTCATTTTGTGAACAAAATGTAATTGCTTTGAAGCATTCTACACCCTATTACCCTCAAGAGAATGGATTGGAAGAATCAACTAATAAGAATATCATTCAGAGCATTAGAAAACTATTAATTCAGAACAAGAGATATTAGGATTCAATGTTGAAGTATGCACTCTGGGTTGATATAATAACCACTAAGAAAGCCATTGGTTCATCTCCTTTTCAGTTAGTGTATGGAACTCATGTTGCTTTTCCAATCAAATTAGGTATTCCAGTAATCAAATTTTTTCAGGACAGTCAAGAAGATCCTAATGATATTCAAACAAGAATTTTATCATTGATTGAATTGCAGTAGGAACGTGAAGCTTTAGATGAAAAAGCTCAAATTTATAGGAAATATTTGATAGAAAAGTAAAGAAAGATACCTTTTCTTGTGGAGAAATGGTACTTATATGGGATGCCAGAAAATAACAAAAAGGTAAGCATGGTAAATTTGACAATTTGTGGCTGTGTCCTTTTATAATTTCAAAAATTTTGGAAAATAATACCTTCATACTGCAGATTATGGAAGGTGAAGAATTGTCCAATCCAGTGAATAAATGATTCCTTAAACATTTTTATAGTTACTGAAGGTGAAAGAGTTGTCATTCATTGTATATAGTGGTGTGATATAAGTTGAATAAAGACTTGAATTTCCCAATGTAATTTTTTGAAGAATAATAGACAATTTTAGTTGAGATGGAAGAAGGCACTGATCTACAAGTTCTTGAAATCTCACAAGGAGGATTTCATCCCACAGCAGGAGCCAAATGTTAAGACTAAAACTTGTTCCTAGCTTTGATTTGTTGTTTTTCAAAGATTTATTTCCTATTTAAATTACATTTTTGGGTTTGTTTTAATTTTAATAATGCTTAATGCATTTTGTTTGGTTTTATAAGTTTTATTTTATTTTAAAACAATAAAAAATTTCCTTTGGCTTATTAAGTATTATATATCTTTAAAGTCTGAAAATGCTTATATTAAAGTTTATTCCAAGAATTATATTTAAAGTCTAACATTTTCTTTTGAGCTCTTTGTGAAAATTTTCATGAGAACATTCCTGTAGTGCAAACTTCAAGGTTAATGCAATAAGGTGCTACAGGAATCCTGAATTATTGGAAAGAGTGGTGGTTTATCATGGCCGTTGTAGCTGAAGACAATCGAAGATGATGGAATTTTTTTCAGCCACCCGTTGAAGACATCATGACCCATGTCCATAGTTCGAGTTCCTAATCATGGCAGATGCATGAAGAGGTGTAAAGATCATTGAGAAAATCATGGAATCTCACGATTTCATGGTGTATAGAACTTTGAGAAAATCATGGTCTTGACTGTCATGGTTTCATTTTGGTTATGAGCTTACTGTTGCAGAGAAGGAGGTTGAAAATCTTTGAAACTTCCTAAAGAAGAATACAAGCTAGGTTACAGTGAAAATATGAAGAAGAGTGGAAAGACTAATAGGTATGAACCTACTGATACAAGTTGCGCAAATTATTTTCTAGAATGTGCAACATTATTTAAAAGGACATGATGGTTAAATTTCTTTGAAAAGATCACAGGTTTCAACCCGGAGGTTTCATACCATTTTTCCTAGAATTTTGTCAAGCGTATTGTAACATTCAATACTCTTCAGTTTGAATTAACAGAGGAATTAATTGTTGAAGCTATAATTGTATCAAGAGAGGGAGAATTATGGTTTAAAAAGATTCCTTTCAGCTTTGACCCAAAGGATTTCTTGCTACCAGAGATTGAAGCCCTAGAATGGGGAAAAGGAATTCATTTGGACAAATTCAAACCTGAATGGAAGGAAGCTATTTGGATTGTGTAGAACTATGGTACATGCAAAGGAAGGTTTGCTGTAGTCTTTAAATACTAGCAGTCAAAAATGAATTTTCTTTTTTCCTCATAAAGAGTCTCCAAAATATGTCTAACAAAATTAAGGGGCATATTGACCATACACACCAGTCGGTCTTTCACCCTAGACTGATAAAATTAATTATTTGCACAGGATTGTAGAGGAAGAGTAGGAGTTGGGACCATTTCCTATTCTAGTTAGGCTTTACTACTGAACAAGAGGTCCAAGTAAAGAAAATCCTGATGAATAAGTAGTTTGGTTTTGTTAAGAGGTTCAAGAAAGAGTTAATTGATGATTTGATATGGGATAATGTTTAGAAGAATTGTCCAGGTCAAGAATTCAAAGAACCTGTGCATGAATATGGAAGAGAAACACTAGATGGCGACTAGGGGAAATTTTTCGAGAATCAGGAAAGGGAAAAGAAAGTTGTTTAAAATCACGAGGAAGATATGGGTTCAATAGAGCAAAAACAGAGTTCTACTTGTATACAACAAATCTCAACCAAAGTTTTTGTTGAAACTGATTTAAAGGATAAAGTTTTGTAAAGTTTAGAAGTTAAACTTCATAAAAATCTCTTTTACAGATGAGAGAATTGAAGTGGAGGCCCAAGACCAGGGCTAAAAAAAAACTCAGGTTAAATATGTAGAGGATCTTGAACCCTAAATTTAAGAAAGAAAAGATTATAGTGATTAAGGATTCTTCAACTGAAGAGGATATGGAGAGTGAAAAAGGTTTAAGCACTCAACAATTCTACATTGAGGAAGAGCATTCAGTTTCATTAGAACCAGTGCAAGGAGGACATAAAGCTTCATAAAGGGCAACTACTTTCATTGTTGAACAGGGTATGTCTTCAAAAGTTCCTTTTGCACAAGAAACTGTGAAATATGGGAAAGAAGATGACTTGATTTTTAAGAAATTTGACATCCCTTGGTTGTCAAATCAAGGTTCTACATTATAGGGAGAAGGGAACGTAGATTCAAAAATTGAGAACCTTAAGAAAAATCTAGAATAACACAAATATCATATTTTTGTTTCTAAATAAGACTAATAATAGATTGGTAATGACAAATAGAATAATAAGAGAAGATTTGGATGATATCAACACAAACTATAAAGAGCTGATAGCTGTGTCCAAAGAGGCGTTGAAGAGGAAAAGGGAGATCCAAAGTCAGGATGAAGGTTTAAACCAGAAAATTCAAAATCTAAGCTAGCAGACTCAAGTGTTATTAAGGAGCATCAGAAGTTTGGAGACAGAGCAGGAGCGAAGTAAGAAGCAATCTCATGAATTGGAGGGGATTGCTATGTAGGATGAAGCTGCTAAGAATTTATGAATGCTTTCTAGTGTCCACATGTCATGTAGTTTAGTTTATTATAGTTAATAGTTTTGTTATTTTGGGAAATACAAACTACTTTTGTAACTATTTTGAATTCAGACCTAAAAGTTGGTTATGACATTTATGAAACGACTTAGTTGGAAAAGGATAAAAGCAGGAAAGCAAATGGAAGTAGGGTTCGAATTTTCTTCAAGAAAGGTCTTTAGAGCTAGATGTATGTCAAGCTAAGGGTTACGACTCTCATGTAAGTTTGAAGACTGAAACTAATATATACATACTTATAAGCCAATTTTATCTTCCATGTTGGTTTTATTTATGGTCTGTTTGGCCACTCAATATATAATTTCACTTCTTGATTAATGTGTTTTTTTCATGAAAGTGCTTATATGTTGTCGACGAAATCAGTGTTCTGTTCATAATGCTTATGGTTTATATTTTATGTGTTTGCATCCAAGTTGTTCATTTTAGTTCATGATTCAGTACTTGTGTTAGGTTGTTGATGATTTACCTTCTTGATTGATAAATTTTCAAACCAAAATTATTAAAAACCAATTTCATTTTGCTTTATTTTTTAGATTGTTCTAGCTTGTTCTAATAGTAGACTGGGAACAATTTCTAGCACAAACACCTCCCATGGTTAGATGTAAGTGTTTGACATGGTGGAAGGATTGGTTCCTCCCATGGTCGGATGTAAGTGTTGTGCCTTTCTGACATGGTGGTGGTATTGGTTCCTCCCATGGTTAGATGTAAGTGTTGTTCCTTTCTGACATGGTGGCAAGATTAGTTCCTCCCATGTTCAGATGTAAGTGTTGTTCCTTCTGACATGGTGGCAATATTGGTTCCTCTCATGGTCATATGTAAATGTTATGCCTTTTTTACATGGTGGCAGGATTGGTTCCTCCCATGGTCAGATGTAAGTGTTGTTCCTTTCTGACATGGTGGCAGGATTGGTTCCTCCCATGGTCAGATTTAAGTGTTGTGCCTTTCTAACATGGTGGTAGGATTGGTTCCTCCCATGGTGAGATGTAAGTGTTGTGCCTTTCTGACATGGTGGCAGGATTGGTTCCTGCCATGGTCAAATGTAAGTGATGTGCATTTCTTACATGGTGGCAGGATTGGTTCCTCCCATGGTCAGATGTAAGTGTTGTGCCTTTATGACATGGTGGTAGGATTGGTTCTTCCTATGGTCAAATGTAAGTGCTATGCCTTTCTGACATGATGGCAGGATTGGTTCCTCCCATGATCAGATATAAGTTTTGTTCCTTTCTGACATGATGGTAGGATTGGTTCTCCCATGGTCAGAAATAAGTGCTAAAGATATGAAGACCTACATGGAGGCTAGGACTACATCCAACAAGGCTGGCTCTGTAGAACTTCCTATGATAAGTAGAATTGAGAGATAACACCATTTGCTCGAGATAGCAGAAGCAGTGATGATGATGATCCAACTTTGATGATGATATGGCCTTGATGATGATCCAGCTTTGATGATGATCCAGTAATGAAGACTTGTGCTGATGAACAATGTCAAGATAATACCTTCCTATTTAAGAGGGAGTGTTGATGTATTTGTAACTTCAAAATATATTCACTTGTATATTTATTATTGTATTTCATTATACCCTGATGAATATGTTTGTTCCTCCAACCGGGAGAGTCATTAATATAATAAATTCATGTAAATCCATTGAGTTTAACCCTCTGTTATAAGTCAGGGCAATAGTCCCCACAATTGAGTTGAGTTTAACCCTCTGTTGTAAGTTGGGGTAATAGTCCCCACAGTTGAGGGGTATTATGGTTATTAGAATCTTCTAGTGAGGTCAGCCCTGTAAGAGTAAAATTCAAGTGAAAAACAAGTATGAATAAAGAGTAAGACTCTCTATTTGGTACACACACACTCACTCAACTGTAGTGCATGAGTGAGCGAAGAGGAGCTCGCAAAAGTGAGAGAGAGAACAACTATCGGAGATCATCTTTGTGTTTTTGGGTTTTACTTTTTCTATTGGTGCTCATTCTATCTATGAGGAAGTTGCATAGTTTTCTCCTTTATGGTTTCCCCGAGGAAAACTCTTTGTGTCTCTTGTGTCTTGTGATTATTTCTATGATGTTATTCTCTTAAATAAGATCCTAGATCATATTATTTAAATGATAAAAATCTAACAAATAAATATGAATATGATAAACTAAAGTCCTTTTGGGTCCCATAGCCCCTTTATTACAAAATTTGTGCCTCCATCTCAACTTAGGGTACTAGTAGGTTGGTGAAAAATTATTTGTAAGTAGTATTATTTCAATGGGGAAATGACAAGAGGTGACATATGCCCTAACAAACTGCTTTGTTTTAGGTGTCAATGTGCAAAAAATAATGTGTGTACAGTAAGGCCAATTTTTACAATGGAAGGAACCAAAATTTGATATCAAAAGATATATTATAACAATATGAGAAACATCAACATAATTTAAAATGGTGGTAAAGTAATGTCATAGATTCTAGAAATCGACCTAAATTTAACTTCTTTCCAATATAAAGGGAGTACACTTATCAATTTGGAAGAGAATGAAACTTTTATAAAAACGAGTAGGAATTGATTTGATTCAAGGAGTAGCACAAATATTTTGAAGTCTTTAATTTACCTGCAAAAACACTTCAAATTCGAAGGAAAATCAATTCAATCAATCTCTACTTTGACATGTTCACATTCTCTGGTTGCATCACACCTATCTAGAATTCTTTGGAAAAAATAGAGAGGGAACAAGTAAAAGATACCAGGAATTATGTGGAACCTAGTTTCTTCTAGTGCATTAATAGAAGTTTTTGAGGAATTTAAGTTGGCTTGATTACTTGCTTTGATGCCATGTCTAATTTACCAAATCTTCAGGATTTTTAGGATTGATTGAACCTTACTTGTGAACGAAAGTTGAATGAGGAAGAAGAAATTCGCTATACAATGTTCAAACAATCATGGTGAAATTGAACAGTCAAGAGGTAATAAATTGTCAGCAAAACATTAATCACATTCACATTAATTTGTATGCAATAAAATGATGATACAATAAAAATGATTCCAATCGACTAGGTGTGATTCAAATTCCATGATTTGGACTGATTCCAGATCTAACTAATGGGAGGGAATCACCACTAGAATCTCATTCATTCAACTTAGGACTACTAAATCGTTTCACAATTAGTTAACTCAACAAGATAGGTAGGAAAAGGCGCATAACCTCCCCAAATCAGGGAAATGTGGTGCTAGGTTAACTAGACATGAACTAATTGATTCGCATCACAAGATAACTCAACACGGACTAGGGTGAACTGATGGTGGAACTCCCAAGACTTAGTGTGGGTTCCTAAATTATAGGAATTAAACTTTGGAGATCATAAACTCATGTAAACTAGCACATCAAGTGGTAGGTGGACAACATATGAGTTCCCCATAGATGTATTGAGGTGGAAACATACTCCTAATATAGGAAAAGACATTTAAATTATGGTGGTCAAGGGAGAATTATAATTAATCCTAACAGAAATTGTGTAACCAAAACAAATGGTTTCTAACCAAATTTGAATCCCAATTATAGTATTTGGTCCCAAGACCATATGTGCTTAGAGCATCGCTTTTTGTATGCTTGTATTGTTCCATAATGGCTAGTAATCCATTCAAGGTAACATATATTTGTAGATACGGATATTGTTTTCTCTTTGTTCTTTTTGTATACTTGTATTGTTCCAATTATAGTATTTGGTCCCAAGACCATATGTGCTTAGAGCATCGCTTTTTGTATTCTTGTATTGTTCCATAATGGCTAGTAATCCATTCAAGGTAACATATATTTGTAGATATGGATATTTTTTTCTCTTTGTTCTTTTAGATAGAGAATCATTCTAAATAAGTGTGATTAGCATGAACACCTGCAAAAGTTTATTCAAGATTCTATCAAAAGAAAACAGTAGTTAAAATCCCATAAACAAGTAAAGGAAAGTATATCTTAAGAAAAATAAAATAAGAAAATAAATGAACATTTTTGAAACCATGGTATCCCAGGAACTACAAACTATTATTATCATTGCATACAAGGAAGTTGAAGACAAGAACATATCCAATACTTTTTTTCCAATATGATGTATCTTGTCCTCTTCTCCTTTGCATGTTGGATGAATGAAAAGAATGTAGAAGAATAGAAAGAAACCACATGGTCATTTCTTAATTAGATTTATAAAAAACTCAAGATATGCTATCAATGCTAGAGAATACCAATTAGGAAAGAAGAGAAGTATATTTTGTGTTTTTTTTTCCAGGTATTTTTTTGTTTTTTTTGCAACTATAGTTTACCATGGAAAATTGTAGACGAGATGATGGATGTATAGCTAGATCCATATTTTTTGGATGCTAGACAGAGGAGGACGAACAAAGAGCTATGGAATGAGTCCATTAATGCTCTATAATCGAGAGTGCAAACTAACATATTGATTGCACCATAGAATACTGTAATTTGAGAAGCTAGACATGGATGCAAGAATTTCAAATACAAAAATAATTCCTTTGAATTTGCATTGAAACACTACAGAAACCCTTGCCAATGTGTTGGCTCGTTCAAATGTTTTTCAAAAGGAAACTGAGAATAGATCCAGGAAACTTGCTAGCATGTTGATTTGTTCAATTTTTTTAGAAATAGAATCTTGTACCATTTACTCTAGATATGTTTGTAATAAAAAAGGAAGTGCTGACCTAAAACAAAATCATCCATTAGTGGTTTGGACGAGACATGCTTATTTCAAGGCAGTGCAAATTTTGTTCACCTATCTTGACATCAAACACTTAATGTGAGCAATATTCTCATGTCCATAATGGGATTTAATGGCTAAAGTGTGGTTGTTGAGATGTATCAATAGCTCAAATCTATCACTAAAAATGGTATGGGAAAGCTACACATTTAATTCCAACAAAGACTTATGATAAACAGACACAAATCAATCAACGAGTTCAAGTACTTTAAGAAAATATTTATATCTATGCTTGGATCCCATTATGGATAATGCTGAAGAATTGGAAGATTATTAGATATGTGTTATATTATTTGCAACAACAAAGTGCACTTGAAAATAGTGAAGAGTTTTGTGGTTTCTGTTATATTTTTAACATTAAGCTAGCATTATTAGGATCTTTTAACTGAGAGAATAACAAGTGCAACAATCAAACACAAGAGACAATGAACACAGTGTTTTTCCTCGGGGAAACCATATATGGAGAAAACCCCGCAACATCCTCAGAGATAGAATCAGCACCAAATAGAAAATCCCAAAATAGTAAGATGATCTCCCGACAACAGTAACCTCTTTCTTCCTATCCCCAGTGTATTCTTCTTCCTCAGCTATGCACTATAATTGAGTGTGAGTGAGTGTGTGTTAAATAGAGAGGTCACCTCTCTATTTTTACTGATTCCCAACATGACTAAAACCCTACTAGGCCCTACTTCACTATGTGAGTCTAATAACCCTAGTGCCCCGAAACTATGGGGACTTTAACCCTTAGACAGTAGGAGGGTTACCCACAATGACTTGACATGACTTGTTTACATTGTAGATCCTCCCGATAAGAACATCGGGGCATGACATCATGACTTAATTACATTACAGACACATCCCGAAATAAACATCGGGGTACAATACATAAGATACATAGGTGAATACATTTCAAAGTTACAAATACATCAACACTTTCTCTTAACCAGGAAGGTATTATTTCAACACAATTTTTAGCACTGGTCTTCTTCTCTGTATCGACTGGGTCATCTCGTTATTTTCATCTTCAAGTCTTCTTCTTCGTCTTCGAGTCTTCTTTGTCTTCTTCGTATTCAAGTCATATTCTAAGTCATCTTCTTCTTCAAGTCTTCTTCATCATGGAATCTACATCATCACGACTATTGGATCATCATCACATCTAGATCATCACTTGATTTGGATCGTCATCAAGTCTGGATCATCATCACATCTGGATCATCATCAAGTCTGGATCATCATCACATGCTATCTCATAACGGTGCTATCTCTATTCTTCTCGTCACAGGAAGTTCTATAGAGTCAGCCCTGTAGCCCTACCCTTCATGTAGGTCTTCATCAGCACTTATATTTGACACTTAAGTCAAAATGGCCTACCCATCTCTTACATATGACCTCATCTTATCAGAATGGCATTCCCAACACTCACATTTGACCTCATCTTGTCAGAAAGGCCCAGCACTCACATCTGACCATGTGTAAACACATCGCACCAGAATGGCTCAGCACTTATATCTGATCATGTGAAAGCACATCACATCAGAATGGCTCTGAACTTACATCTGACCCCATCTTGTTATAAATGCATAGCACTCACATCTGACCATGTGTAAACACATCGCATCGAAAGGGCTCTCGGTCCCAAACTGAGGATTCCTAGTAACTGACTAGGTGCCTCCATTCTCCTATAGAATGGCAGTTTCCCTTATATCTGACCTACTCATTAGAATGGCCAACACTCACATCTGACATGGGAGGAAACTAATCCTTTAACCATGATAGAATGGCTTAGCCCTTACATCTGTCAAGTGGGAACACATCTGTCTATCACATCAAAATGGCTCTTAGTCCTAGACTAAGTTTTCTTGGTAACTGACCAGGCACCTCCATTCCAAGAATGGCATTAGCCCTTATATCTGATCATGTAGGAACCAATCCTATAGTCATATCAGAATGGCTCAGCACTCATATTTGACATGGAAGGAACCTAAATCCTCTTACCTTGACAGAATGGCTCAGCCCTTACATCTGACCATGGAAGGAACTTAATCCTCTCCCATGTTAGAATGGCTCACAGAATCATCACTTCCCTTTGGAGGGAACCTCGATCTAGAGAACACCAAGCTTCTCCTTGAAGTACTCAAACTTCACCCTAGCCAATGGCTTCATCAACACATCAGCTATATGATTGTCTGTCACAACATACTGAAGCTTCACTGCTCCCCTCTGCACCATATCCCTGATATAGTGATACTTGATCTTGATATGCTTCAAATTGTCATGGAACACTGGGTTCTTTGACAACTTCACACAACTCTGGTTGTCACAATATATACAAGTAGCATCCAACTGGAGATCAAATAAATGAGACAGTAGCTTCCTTAGCCATACTGCCTCACAACTAGCTGAACAAGCTGTGACATACTCTTCTTCAGCTGTACTCAGTGCCACACATGATTGCTTCCTGCTAAACCAAGAGATCACACCTAATCCCATACTGAAGCGACACCCTGAAGTGCTCTTCCTATTGATGGCACTGCTTACCCAATCTGAATCAACATAACCCTCTATGTTAATCTTCTGATTAGACTCATACTTGAGCCCATAATCAACTGTACCTCTCAGGCACCTCAGAATATGCTTTGCAGCAATCAAGTGAACATTTCTCAGATCTGTCAAGAACCAGCTCAAGGTGTTCACAGCAAAGCAAATGTCTGGTCTCTTGCTCGTTAGGTACATCAAGGACCCAATCATCTGACGATACATCGTAGCATCAACCGACTCTAATGAAGAATCACTCAATAGATTTAGGTTTGATTCCATATGTGTGGCCATAGCCTTGCAGTCCATCATCCCAAACCTCTTCAGGATCTCTACTGCATACTTCCCTTGTCCGAGGGAGATTCCATATGTGTTCTACCACACCTCCATTCCTAAAAAACAATGCATCATACCCAATTCCTTCATTTCAAATTCAGTAGCAAGCTTTCTCTTCGTATCAACAATCAACCCATCCATACCTATTACAAATAGATCATCTACATATAGTAGAAGCATCACTGGGTTGCCATCTTTAACCTTGTAGTAAAGGTTGGAATCTGCTTTAATCTTGGCAAAGCCCAACTGGTTAGAAAGTTGTCAATTCTGTGGTACCATGTCCTGGGTTCCTGTTTCAAACCGTACAGGGCTTTCTTCAATCTGCACACATGAGACTCCCTGTCATGTGTCTCAAAACCGAGTGGTTGTTCTACATACACTTCCTCTTCCACTACACCATTCAACAAAGTAGTCTTGACATCCATTTGGTGTATCTTCCATTTCATTGATGCCACCAAGGCAAGTACTAATATGATGGAAGTGTATCTGGCTATAGGTGCAAAGGTTTCTTCATAATCTTTTCCTTCTTTCTGGGAGAAACCATGAGCCACAAATCTTGCCTTATATTTTTCAATGCTACCATCTGTAGCATGCTTGATCTTGTAGATCCATTTAAAAGTTACAACTAACTTCCCTTCTGGTCTTGATACAACATCCCAAACATCATTATCCATGATTGATTGATACTCTTCGATCATAGCATCCTTCCATTCTTTTCGTTCTGTTGCTTCTTCATAATTGGAAGGTTCTTTATCGATGAAATCGCATAGTAATGCTAAATACCTGGAGCAAGATCTGGTCCTCTTTCTTTCTCTGTAATTCTCTTCTGGAGCCCCATATCTTTTCGCACCTTGGATAATTTCACGTACTCAAGTAGGTTTCCTCTTATCAGGATTCTTCTCTAGAGGTGGATCTACATGTATTTGTGGTTCTTCAAATTCTCAAACTTCTCCTTGAGTTTCATTGTTCATGGTTGTATCATGAATTCTGGGTGCTTGTGCTTCTTCAGTAGGTTTCTTTCTAAATTTGTTGTAAGCTGTGTCTTCATCAAATGTCACAACCCTGCTGATGCCAATATTCTTGTATCCCGGGAAATAGATTCTCTAAGCCTTCGAGCTTTCAGAGTATCCCACAAATATACCCTTCTTTCCTGAAGGATCTAATTTTGTCCTCTTCTCTTTTGGAATGTGTATGTACATAGGACAACCAAATATTCTGAGATGGATGACTTCTAGTTTATTTCCGGAGAAGACTTCTTTAGGAGTCTTGTTCTCGAGTACTCTGTGTGGAGTACGGTTCTATACATACACTGTTGTTCTGGAAGCTTCTACCCAAAGATGCATAGGAAGATCTTGATCATGAAGCATAGCTCTTGCGGCTTCCATGATAGTTATGTTCTTTCGTTCTACAATCCCATTCTGTTGTGGATTATAAGGAGTGGACAACTCCCTCTTAATCCCTGAGTCTTTGCATAACTCTTTGAATTCATTTGACGTGAATTCTCCTCCATTATGTGATCAAAAGGTCTTAATCTTCTTTTCAGTGTGATTCTCGATCAAGGCTTTGAATTCCTTGAATTTGTTGAATACTTCCTCTTTGTTCTTCATGAAGTAGATCCATGTCTTCCTAGAAAAGTCATCAATGAAAGAAACATACTATACATATCCGCTTAGTGAAATTGATGACATTGGACCGCATACATCGGAGTGGATGATTTCCAATATTCCTTTTGCTTTGCTGTCGCTACTTGGAAATGTCTTCTTTGTGTTATTTTCTTTCGCACATCCTTTGCAGACCCCATCATGTTTTGCTTGTATTTCTGGAAGACCTTCAACAACTTTGCTTGCAAGAGGTGGTGCTCTGTAATGCACATGTGAAAGCCTTCTATGCCAAAGTTCATTTGGCCCTACTATGTCATCGACCAAGGATTTTTCTGGATGGCCCTTCAATTTGTACAAACCTCCTTCTTGTTCCCCAATCACTATTGCATCATCAATAGTCTTTCCTTTTGGCCACATGATGACTTGACCATCTATGAATGCAACCCTCATTCCTTTTGCATCTGATGCAGATATGGAGGGAAGGTTCTTCTTAAGTCCTAGTACAAACAATACTTCCTTCATTGTCATAGACTTTCCAGAGTCTAGCTTATAGGAGGATTCCCCACTACCTTTTATTGGATACTGGTAGTCATCTCCTAGTTTCACCTTGTGAGGTGATTCATGTTCTGAAAGTTTCAGAAAGGATTCCTTGAATCCAGTCATGTGCTTGGAAGCACCACTATCTAAAAGCTAATCATTGCTTCCATGAGTAATGTAAATGATAGCATTGATAAACACAAGGCAAGATTCGTGATGTGGATTCTCACAGAAAGAAGTCATAGACTATGACCATACATTTGCACCCATAGAGAGGTACACCTCCATTATATATATACTTGCATTGGTTGTAGTTATTATTGAAGATACATCAAATGGATGTAAAGATAACATTCTTAAATGGTGTAGACGAGGAAGAAGTGTACATAGAAAAGCCACTAGGATTCGAGACACATAATAGGCAGGCTCATGTGTGCAAATTGAATAATACCTTGTATGGATTGAAACATGCACCGAGAAATTGCTTTGATAGGATGGATAAATTCCTGATGAGACTAGGATTTCCTAAGAGTAAAGAAGATTCCAACCTTATCTTGAACGTTGAAGGAGAAAGACCATTGATTCTCCTACTATATTTTGATGACCTGTTCTTGACAGGATAGGATGAACTCATTGAATATGAAAAGAGGAGACTTGATATTGAGTTTAAGATGAAATACCTACGGATAATGCACTACTTATTAGGCATGGAGGTGTGGAAAAGTGCGGATGGGATTTTCCTTGGTCAAGGAAACTATGTAGTGGATATTATGAAATGATTCAGAATACTAGAATACGAGGTGATAACCAATTTTATGGAATCAAGCTTGAAGCTTCTATGTGATGCTTCATCAGATTCGGCTGATGCCATGATGAATTGTTAGATTATTGGATCATTGATGTACCTAGAGACTACAAGACCATACATATTAATTATTGTGAACACCCTGATCTAGTTCCCGACGGATCCAATACATATTTACCTGGTTGCTGCAAAGCATGTATTGAGGTACCTAAAGGGATCAGTCAAGTATGGGTTCAAGTATGATGCGAATTAGAAGATTACCCTACATGATTATGTTGATTCATATTGGGAAGGTAGCACCACTAATAGGAAGATAAATTCGAGTTGTTGCTTCAGTTTGGGATCTGGTATGATCTCTTGGTATAGCAGGAAGCAGTCTTGTGTGGTGCTAAGTACAATGGAGGAAGATTATGTTGCATCCGACTTGGCTATTTGTGATGAAGTGTGACTATGGAAGCTACTGTCTGATTTGTTTTATATCCATTTAGATGCAACATGTATCTTCTCTGACAACTAGAGTTCCATGAAGTTGTCATAGAACCCAGTGTTCCATAACACGTCGAAGCACATAGAGATCAACTTCCACTATATCAGGGAGATGGTGTAGATAGGAGCAATGAATCTCTAGTACCTGGAAACGAATGAGCTTAGAGTTAATGTATTGAACAATTGTTTAGCTAGAGTGAAATTAGAGTACTTTAGAAAAACACTTGGTGTGATCCAGAACGAGACCCCTTGAAAGAGGGAGTGATGATTTCTACCATAGTTGGAGAGATAGGTTGTCTTGGTGACATAATCAGTCATGTAGGTTTTCCTCAGATGTAATAAGTCCTGGAAAATATCACAAGTTGTCCTTGGATGTAATCAGACCTGGTGTGTTCCTATGCTAGAAATAGCAAGAGACCAGAAGACACAAATGCATGAGATCTCACATGGGAAATGAGACAGGTTGTTCGAGAAAGAAAGATCCTCGTGTAGGATGCAGGTTGCTCGAATGTAATCAGTCCTATAGGTTTTCCTTGGATGTAATCATTCCTAGTAAAGGTCTCAGGTTATCCTTGCACTTAATTAGTCTCGATACAGGTTATCTAAAGCGTAAAAGATCCTGGCATAGTACGCAAGTTATTCAGATGTAATGAGTCTTGTGGCTTGTATGGACTGTAAAAGGGTCCTAGAAGGTTGTCTGAATGGAAAATATATTGGACGCAGGTTATCCGTTTGTAATAATTCCTTGAGTTTGGACTAGAATGTAAACATCCTGGCATGGTATGCAGGTTGTTTGGTTGTAATCAGTCCTTGTATGTGTGTATTCACATGTTGGAGATTATGTGGTCATAGGTCACATGGTGTGTACCTAGGAAGTTCTCACATAGTGGTAGATGCAGGTTGTCTTAGTGACATGAAATATTCTAGCATGTTCCTATGTTGGTAGAACACCGGTTGACCATAGAGAGGTAATACACTTGTTGTTTTCTTAGGTGATTCTTACATAGTGGAAGATGCAAGTTGTCTCAGTGTCGTGAAAGATCTTGTGATGCTCCTACATTGGTAGAATGAGGTGCTCTGCATATGGAATGTGGTATGTGTTCTCTATGTGTTTTGTTTCGTTTTGTGATGGACAAAATATATGATATGGACACAACAAGATGATAGTAGGAGATGCAGGTTATTGTAGTGGTAATTTAAATAAATTCATGGGATATACCTACACGATGGCTTGCTCATGGATACGATGAAGACCTAGATGAGGACTAGGCCTACACCCACCATAAAAAATGGTTGGGTCTCTAGAACATTTTGATGATAGATAATATTATTCATTGATCGTTAAGATGATGACTATAGAAGAAACAATGATGATGGCTGGACAAGATGTGTTAATGACTATGGAGAGAGATAGAGAATACCTTCCTATTTAAGAGGGATTTTTGTTGTAATTGTATGATTCTGATGTATATTATCATTATATGATGTTGTACGCCCATCAGATATGTGTTTTCCTCCTTTCGGGATGTCATTATTGTGTATGGACCTTGAGGTACAATGTCCATTGTAAGTCGAAGAAATAGTCCCTAGTATAATATATTATAATGTGGTTTTGGAGTCTATATAGGATAATTCGGCTTTTCTAGGGTAAGAGGTCGACCCCAATTTTGTGTTAGGTAAATCACTTCAAAAGTGTAAAAAGGGAGGCGCATAAGAATTCTTATTATTGGGTTTGCCCATCTTGTAGTATTGTCTTAGTGACGAAACTATTCTGCAGAAGTTTGCATGGTTTTCCCCTTTATGGTTTCCCCGGTGAAAATATTTGTGTCTTGTGTATCTAATCTTATGTTCTGTATCTTGTTTTACTTTTTATTCTTTCATATAAATATACTAATCAATTTATTAATACTAGAAACAATAACATACTCAATTGACCAACGACAAAGGATAAGTGAAGTCCTATGTTAGGAGAATGATTATTCAACACATGATTATAAACATTTCAATCACAATGAATTATCCAAGAATAAATAAGAATCAAACCACTACATCTACAATATATAAGAAGAACATAAGATCTTTTCGTCGTTTTTTGTTTACCCTTATCTTATCTAATGAAAAACAAAACCCATACTAGATACTTTGATGTAGAATTTGTGGAAAAAGAAACCCTTCGGAGCTACTCTATTGATATTTTTTAACCACTTGTTGAAGGCCAATGGAATCTTGGAACAAAGTTCTTCATGGAATTTGTAGGACTTGGTTTTTTACTTTGACTAGCATTCATTTTGAAGGGATTTCTCCTTGAATATTTGGTGGTTCCTTAGACCATGTTAAGGTTTTTGTACATGGATATGGGGTTTATTTCACATTAGTTGTTGACTACTGACATTTAAAAGGGGGCATGCACCTATCTTATAGCCATGTGGACATCATTTGGTTATATGAAATCATATTTCAATATAATGAATTGGCTTGAGTACATTGCTTTGTAGAGTATTTTCTTGAAAATATGTGTTAAGGCTATGCACCATCATCTTTTTCTTTGTCTCTTTATTCAATTATACAAATCATTTATAAAACATGTCAAATGACAAGCAATGAATAGCATCTAGACTATGAATAATGGCACCTTTTTTAAAAGCATTTATAATAGAACCCCTTCTTGACTCCTAGTTTAGTCTTTCCAATAGAAAAAGTTGTACAAATACAATTCTCTAAGTCTGGGAACATGTACCCATTATTTGAATTTGATTAGGCGAGTAGACACTATTGTGGCTTTTCTAGCAATTGCTCTTGGAAGAACACCAATATATGAGACACATTCCCTAGTTAGATATCACGAGGGTGTTTTTTTTCTATTTTCTATGTGACTCAATTGTAGCACTGTTTAAATGATTTTTTGTGAGAGAAAAAAAGATCCAACCCATGTGGATGGGACGATCCAGTGGCATATGTCAAGTTAGCTAGTATATAGTGTGCTCTATGTGCCCATAATGAGTTTTAGAAATAAATTGTATCAATATTTGACTATGCATCAATATGGGAGCATTGAGTATGATGTATTTTTGTATGAGCAATGTGAGCTAACATTGATGTTGTTATGGGGCATGCATCTCTTTCATCTTCTTAAAAAGGAAGAGGGATATGAAGCCTTATGCATTTGTTTTTTAGATTAATCCCAAAACCTAAGTTTAGTTTCTATTTGTTTTGGTTTATCTCTACAGTAAGGAATCTCGATATTTATTTGTAATCCCTCTTGGATTGGGTTTAAACACAATCAAAGACATACTATATCTTTTTATAGGAGCTGGTAGTAGATAAGAAACAATTGTGTTTACTAGATTTACTAATACTAGTTAAGCAACTTAATCCAAGGTCACATTCATTAAATAAAATGGTGCTTTAATTGGCTGGCCATCGATTAAAACTGTTTCTCCTTCCTCTATTATTGGTGGGGCTTTTTATGCCCCTTTATATGTATTTGTCTCTTTTTTTGTGCCTACCTCCATTGTATCTTATTGCATCTGATTCTATGCTACCTCATAGGAATCCCTAAATATTTCTATATCTAAAATAAGTTCTAACCACCTATACATAAGGAAAGCTATTTATAGTTTGTAAACTCATCATTGTTTTTTTTTACTTTCTTTTCAACTTAGTTGACATCTTCTCTCAAAGAAAATTTTCCAAAGTATCTATTTTTTGCTAGAGTGCATAATTCTCTTTTTGCTATTGCTCCTATGTGTTGGATTCCATTTTGTTAGCTTTGTCGATGTTATTTTTTTTGTTGATCTATTAAAAGGATATAATAATCCTCATGGATTGGATATAGCATATGTTCATCAATCTTGATTTCATTAGAAATTTTACATCCAAATAAGTTTCTTCTTTTCATTGTTTTTTATTTGGATGGTGCAAGTTCTAAGCCATTTGTTGCAGGATATGAACAATGAGAGTAGTAAAGGAATGAATCTTACTTTGTCCCTATGTGATTTAAATAGATCCATGAAATGTATTTTTTGATCTAGGAATAACCTAGAGCATTCCTTGAAGAAATTCCTCGAGCTTATTTTTTCTTTGACTCTACTCATTGTTGGTTGCATTTGTGCTAGCCATTGAAGTAGCTTATTTGCTTTACATTATCCATCATAAAATGCTAGTTGTACTAGAAACGACAAGAAAGAAATATAAAAAGATAACATAAAACACGCATCGATGCACAAAGCTAGAAAACACTCAACAATGCAATAGCCCCAGTAAATCTAGAGTAAATGTTTAAGCCTGCAATATTTTGTTGTGACACTTCATATTTGCATAGATATCCCAAGCCACATCGAGGACATGGGTTCCCAAAAATACATAGAGATACACTAATACCACTCTCTATCATTATATACCTTTGTAAATTTTATGAACTCGACATATTGTATATGTAACAAACATAAAATAAATATAATAGTTAAATAATTAATAATAAACATAATTAATTATACTTAAGATGAAAGGACATGACCTTTCATTCACAATTCCCAAGCCTTATTTAATAGGTGGTTATCAACGATTGTAATCATCATTCATCCTATCATTAGTATATACATTCCTTATGGCTTATTGAATATTTGAGGTGTTCTCTTGAATATTATTGTATAAGCGAATAATTATTTGCCTCAAGTGGTATCAGAGCCTCGTTTGGCTGATCTCGGCCTTTGGCCTTAATTCTCAGACCTTGTCTAATTTTTGGCTTGTAGCCTTATTTTAGGGTTTCCTTAAAATATTGGACATTGTCCAAAAGAAAAAGAAAAACGTGAAAAGAAAGAAAAAAAAGGAAAGAAAAAAAAAGTTAAAAAAAAAAGAAAAGATAAAAGTAAAAGGAAAAAAGTTATTTTATTATTATTAAAACAAATAATAAAATAAAGATTTTTATTATATAATAATTAATTATTATTTTAAAAAAGCTATATATTAAACTATATATATAGTTTATAAAAACATTAATATAATTAATAATTATTATTATAAAAAGAAAATTATAAAGATTATTATTTTATAATAATTATTGTTGAAAAAAAAGGGTTATTTAACCTAAGGAAGAAGACCAATTATTGTTGAAGAAATAGTCAAAGGAAAAAAAAATAAAAAAAAATCGAAGACCATCATCATCTAGTGTGGAAGAAATCAGAGATCATGGAATCTAGTTTACGACTACAAATAGAGAAATTAGAGGCCAAGTTAAAACGTTCTCGAATAGACAATGAAGAGTTACAAGACTTGAATACGAAATTAGAAGTATTGATTAAATTACATAAGATGAAAAAAGAGTGCAAGGAACAAAAAATTAAGAAGTTGAAAAGTAGTCGGAAGACAGAACAATCTACGGAAGACATTGAAGAAAAACTTCTAGACAAACAGGAAGAAAATCGTTGTATCAGAAGGCATAATGAAGATCTTAAGGAACAACTTAAGAAGTCTGAAGATGACAGAAAATCACATGTAGAAGTGATTAAGAAGTTTCAAAATGATAACATGTAGTTAGAAAACAAGTTGGAAAAGATATAGAAGGAAACCTTAAAACCTCAAGAGACAAAAATACAACTTTCTGCTAAGATCAATGCTAAAAAAATTACACTCGTAAAAGAAAATGACAATGTGAAAATTCCATATTGAAACCCCAACCATAAAAACAGATATTCTAAAAAGTGGAAAATGTCGAAAGATAGCAGTACCAATGTGATCAAATATCCTAACGATAGATCAATATGGAATGCCAATAGTCAACAACAAATCAATTTGGAATGGATTGATTCATCCACATATCAGAAGTTGTGCTCAACTTTTAGTAGTTTGTATCAACATATTTTGTCAGCTACGACACCATAAAAAATGATGTAGAAACATTATAAGGCTTTGAGGACAAAGACTTTCTAAGGGAGTGGCAATGTAACAAACTTAAATAATAACAACAAACAAAAACAATAATAATAATAATAAACATCAACATATATATAAAATACATAATAATAATTAATAATGTCTTTACAAAAAGACATGACTCTTAATGAAAGGGTATTCTGCCAAATTATAAATAAGGGTTCCTTAATTGTACTTTGGACTTATCTATCAATTTATTCATATTTTATTATCTACGGATATGTGGGTTATTTCATAAATTACTTAATTGAGAATATCCAACTATGGATATTGCAGTATAGCGATGTACACTTCCATTAGATCTATATGAGATGGAAGATACACCAAATGGATGTCAACACAACATTCTTAAATGGTGTAGACGAGTAGGAAGTGTAGCTAGAAAAACCACTGGGATTCGAGACACATGATAGGCAGACTCATGTGTGCAAATTGAAGTAGGCCTTGTATGGATTGAAACATGCACTGATAGCTTCCTAATGATCCTGGGATTTCCTTAGAGTAAAGATTATGAAAAGATTCAGAATACTGGACTGCAAGGCGATAGTCACACTTATGGAATCAAACTTTAAGCTTCTATGTGATGCTTCATTAGATTCGGTTGATGCCACCATGTATCATCAGATGATTAAATCATTGATATACCCAACGAATATGAGATTGAACATATGATTTGTTGTGAAAAACCTGAGCTAGTTTGTGATGGATCCAAAACATGTTCACTTGGTTGCTACAAATCATGTATTGAGGTACCTAAAGGGTATAGTCAAGTATGGGTTCAAGTAGGATGCGAATTAGAAGATTGATTTGAAAGATTACCTTGATTCAGATTGGGAAGGTAAAGCCACTAGTAGGAAGATAAATTTAGGTTGTTGCTTTAGTTTTGGATCCAGTATGATCTTCTGGTTTAGTAGGAAATAGTCCTGCGTGGTGTTGAGTATAAGCAAGGAAGATTATATTTCCTCTCGCTTAGATAGTTGTGATGAAGTGTGGCTGCAGAAGCTACTGTTTGATTTGTTTGATATCCATTTAGATGCAACATGTATCTTCTATGAAAACCATAGTTGCGTGAATATGTTGTAGAACCCAATGTTCCATGATAAGTTGAAGCACATATAGATCAAGTTCCACTATATCATGGATATGGTGTAGAAAGGAGCAATGAAGCTCCAGTACATGGAAATGAATGAGCAGATAGTCAATGTATTGACCAAACCTCTAGCTAGAGTGAAGTTCGAGTAATTATGAGAAAGACTTGGTGTGATCTCGAATGAGACCCCTCGAAAGAGGGAGTGATGATTTCTATCATAGTTGGAGAGACAGGTTGTCTTGATGACATAATCAGTCATGTAGGTTGTCCTCAGATGCAATAAGTCCTAGAAAATATCGTAAGTTATCCTTGGACGTAATCCATCCTTGTGTGTTCCTATGCTAGAAATAGCAATAGACCAGAATACGCAGATTCATGAGATATTACATGGGAAATGAGACACGTTATCCAAGAGGAAAATATCCTGGCGTAGGAGGCAGGTTGCTCGGATGTAATCAGTCCTTTAGGTTTTCCTTAGATGTAATATTTCCTAGTAAAGGTCCCAGGTTATCCTTGGATGTAATCAGTCCCAATAAATGTTATCCAAAGCGTAAAAGATCTTTGCATACTACGCAATTTATTCGTATGTAATGAGTCTTGTGGTTTCTATGGAGTGTGAAAGAATCCTGATGTAGTACGCAAGTTACTTGGACTTAATAAGTCCTGGAATGTTTTATGAACATAAAAGATCCACAACAAAGGTTTTTCATATGTAATAAGTCCTTGAGGTTGATTGGGAATGTAAACATCTTCGCATGGTATGCAGGTTATTTGGTCGTAATCACTCCTTGTATGTGCGTATTCCCATGATGAGGTCACAAGGCACTTGGTTTGCACCTAGGAAGCTCTCAAATATTGGTAGATGCAGGTTGTCTTAGTGACGTGAAATATTCTAACATGCTCGTATGTCGGTAGAACACAGGTTGACCATAGAGACATAATGCACTTGGTGTGATCTTAGGTGATTCTCGCATAGTGGAAGATGCAAGTTGTCTTTGTGACATGAAATATCCTGTAATAATCCTATGTTGGTAAAACGTAGCTTCTCTTCATCTGGGTTGTGCTATGTTTTCTCTGTGTTTTCTTTCGGGGGGGATGGAAAAAAGAGATGATATGGATACAACAGGATGACGATAGGAGACACAGGTTATTGTTGTGTCAATGTAAAGAAGGTCATGGGATGTACCTACACGATGGCTTGGTAATGGATATGATGAAGACCTGGATGAGCACGATGCGTATGCCTAGCTTGAAAAAGGGTTGCGTCTGTATAGAATTCTGATGACAGATAGTATTTTTCGATGATCAATGAGATGATGACTATGGAAGAAGCGAGAATGATGACGAGAAATGCCATGTTGATGACTGTGGAGAGAGAGAATACCTTCCTATTTAATAGGGAGTGTTGTTGTAATTGTAACTTTGGAAGACATCCTGATGTATATTATCATTGTATGATGTTGTACCCCCATCATATATGTGTTTTCCTCCTTTCGAGATGTCATTATTGTGTATGGACCTTGAGGTACAACCTTCATTTCAAGTTGTGGAAATAGTCCCTAGTATAATATATTGTAAAATGATTTCAGAGTCTCTGTAGGAGAATTCATCCCTTCTAGGGTAAGAGGTCATCCCTAGTTATGTGTTAGGTAAATCACTTAAAAGGTGTAGAAATGGAGGTGCAACATACTTCTTATTATTGGGTTTGTCCATCTTGTGATATTGTCTTAGTGACGGAACTATTCTGTAGAAGTTTGCACGGTTTTCCCCTTTATGGTCTCCCCAGTGAAAATATTTGTGTCTTGTGTATATGCTCTATCTTATGTATCTTTTTGTACTGGTTATTATTTCAGATAAAGATCCTAATAAAGTTAATACGACTAGAAAAAATAACATACTCAATTGACCGAGACCAAAGGACGAAGTGAAGTCCTATGTTAGGAGAATTATTATTCAACACACATGATTATAAACATATCAATCACAGTGAATTATCCAAGTAGAAAGAAGAAGAATAAAACCACTCCATCTACAACAGATATGACAAACATCATATCTTTTCGTTTCTTTTTGTTTGCCTTTATCTTATCCAATGAAAAACAAAACCCATACTAGATACTTTGATGTGTGATTTGTTGAAAAAGAAACAGTTTAGAGCTACTCTATTGAATGCTTTTTACCACTAGTTGAAGGCCAACGCCATCTTAGAACAAATTCCTTCATGGAATTTGTAGGACTTGGCATTTTACTTTGACTAGCATTAATTTCCAAGGGATTGTTCCTTGAAGATTTCATGGTTACTTAGATCGCTTTCAGGTTTTTGTACATGGTGATGGGATTTATTTCACATTTGTTGTTGACCACTAACATTTAAAAGGGGGCATGCACCTAGTCTATATCCATGTGGACATCATTTGGTTACATGAAATCATATTTTTATATGACAAATTGGTTTGAGTACATTGCTTTCTAAAGTATTTTCTTGAAAAGATGTGTTAAGGCTATCCACCATCATCTTTTTCCTTTGTATCTTTATTCAATGATACAAAGAATCTATAAAACATGTCAAATGACAAGCAATGAAGAGAATTTAGACTATGAAGACTGGAAACTTTTTTAAAAGCATTGACAATAGAACCCTTGCTTGAATCCTAGTTTGGTCTTTCAAAAAGAAAAAAATGTACAAATACATTGCTCTAAGTCTAGGCACATGTACCCATTATTTGAATTTGATTAGGCAAGTAGACACTATTGTGGCTTTTCTAGCGATAGTTGTCGGAAAAAAACCAATATATGAGACAAATTCCCTAGTTAGATAGAAAGAGGAGTATGTTTTTTTCTATTTTCTATGTGACTCAATTGTAGCATTGTTTAAATGTATTTTTGTGAGAAAGAAAAGGATCCAAACTGTTATCACCATTTTCCGCTCAGTAGGAAATGGCGAGAAGGCCAAATAAAGCAATCAAAAGGGCTCAAAACGCGCATAAATTTCCATTCTCATGGTGGACGAAAAATCAAGTTAAATGGGAAGGCATTTCTACGGTGAGGATATAAAAGCGAGTCAGATCGACGAACGAAGTGTTTTTCATGAGAACCACATGCACGAAAAAAACTGCCTCTACATTTCTACGAAATGAAACTAAAGTGACTGCAAGAAAAATCAGTGGGCGAGATCGATTTTGCTATATCAAAGTGCTCATTAGTTTTCCTATCTTCTGATCCAAGAAATGGGTTAAAGTAACACAACATATGACATCCTGGATTTCATCGAGACAAGATCTACGGTGGGTAACGCCTTCGTCGATGGGACTAGCACGAGATAAGTAGCCCCATAAAACTGACGAAATATTATGGCTTTGTTCACGTGGATGATGGATATGGAAGGTGCTCATATCGAACAGTGAAAAACATTCTGGAGCCATAAAGGTCGCGTTAAGATTGGTCCAAAGGCCTAAAAGACTCCCTCATGTGCGATTTGTTTTCCCTGACAGGTAATTGAGTTCCCTGATGCCATTTGTGACATGACCACAGGTGAAAATCATCCCCACGACAATGCAAAATATCCCAAAACCAATGGTCCATCATATAGCTTGTGTGTGAAATCAGAAGGACATCATGAAGGTCTAAGATATGAGTAGCAAATATGATCTCTACACGAAGTAAGAGATATGCAGTAGAAAGAGGTGGCTCTGATATCGTCATCTACAGGAACAAAAGCGTAGGAAAGCGTCAATTCCAGATGCCTTGAAGTGTATGTTTGACAAGGCAGAATAACCCCAAAAGTCTTTTACGCAGCCAATAATGAAATACTGTAGCAGATAAGGAAGCACGACTAGATATCCATCCAGAAAATAAGTCCTCATCCCACATGCTCACTCGTTCTGTCACTAGACTACTCGATGGCGAAGTGTGTGATGGTAATGACGGGGCATAGTCATGTCCAATTCTCTAGCTCTATATAAATATCCATTTTTAGGGCCACGTAAGGTAGAGTCTCATTGCGCCTTGAATGAAAGTCGAGAAGAATAGGTGTCAGTTTACTATAAATTTTAGAAGACTTGGGTTAGTCCTGCTATGTTTTTTGTGCTTACAAAGATGGTATGTCAGGATTTTTTCCTGGTCGATAAGCCTTGGTCTAGAATCTTGCCTCTTTTATATCCTCATGCCAAGGAAATTCTAGCCATCATGGTAGATACATTCATTTCATTAGAGATGTTTTCCAGCATCATCAAGGTCAAGACAAAGACATTCATCGCATTAGATGGACCTGCTGACGTTGGTGAAGGAATTATTGTCTTAACAGAAGGCCATACCCCCGTGGGCATCGCACCTAGGTTTTCATGTCCCATGAATGTCCCCCCAAATCCTCCAGATGTAGTCATTGCCTCCAAAGCCTTAGTACGTGATGACTATGTTTAAGGGTGACCAGTAGGAGCGAATGATCATACTGGAGGGGTGGGTGTCCAAAGTCTTTCTATATATAAAATAAGTTCTAACCACCTATACATAGAGAAATCTATTTATAGTTTATAATATCATAATTGGTTTTTTGTACTTTAGTCGACATCTTCTCTCAAGGAAAATTTTCCAAAGTATATATTTTTTGCTAGAGTGCGGAATTCTCTTTTTGCTATTGTTCCTATATGTTGGACGACATTTTCTTAGCATTGTCAATTTTTTTTGAGCTATTAGAAGGATATAATAATCCTCATGGATTGAATATAGCATATGTCCATCTATCCTGGGTTCTTTAGAAATTTTACATCCAAATAAGTTTCTTCTTTTCATTGTTTTTTATTTGGATGGTGCAAGTACTAATCCATTTGTTACAGGATACACACAAAGAAATTAGTAAAGGAATGAACGTTACTTTTTCCCTATGTGATTGTAATAGATCCCTACAATGTATTTTCTGATCTAGGAATAACCTAGAGCATTCCTTGAAGAAAGTCCTCGGGCTTTTTTTTCTTTGACTCTACTCATTATTGGTTGCATTTATGTTAGCCATTGAAGTAGCTTATTTTCTTTACATTATCCATCATAAAATCCTAGTTGTACTACCAACGACAAGAAAGAAATATAAAAAGATAACATAAAACACACATCAATGCACAAAGCTATAAAACATGCAAGAATGCAATCGCCCCAATAAATCTAGATGAAACTTTTAAGCCTGCTATATTTTGTTGTGACATTTCATATTTGCATAGATCTCCCAAGCCACATCGAGGACATGGGTTCCCAAAAATACATAGATCTAGGCTAAGATCACTCTCTATCATTGTCTATCTTTGTAAATTTTACAAACTCAACATATTGTATATCACATTGTCTAGTTTTCCTAGCAATGGAAAGCAACAAATCTAAAAATATAGTAGAAAAAAAAAGCATCATCATACATTTTTGAAGATCTAAAAAAAACTCAAGAATGCAATAATTCCAATAAATCTAGATGAACCTTATAGGCCTGCAATAACTATAGATCTCCCATGCCATGTTGAGAACATGGGTTCCCAAAAAGACATAGATCTAGATTGAGATCAAGTCTCTCAAAATTCAAAATTCAAAATGATTTAAGACAATAACAAGCATATCAAGATGGTCGCAGGATCTAGAACCTATCATAACTGAATGGAGGACATTCAAACAAATCTACAAGGAAGAAGTGTCAGTTGAGTCTAGCTAAGGAACATGGGAAGAAAATTTTTTATTTTCTTTGATTGCGCCCAAACGTTTCTAGGGATATGTTCTCTTTGCATGCCATCTATGGCAAGTTTTTTTGCACACCATAAATAATATGCCACACATGCCTATGATATTGAAACAAGCTATATTATTATTTATTTGGAAAAGGAGAAATAGATTAGTTTTTAATTTCTTGTTGACCAACCATCTATGTATGTAAACCTCATTGAAGTTACAACTCTGTGACATAAGATTACAAAACATTTTTTTGACATAAGACCATAAAAGAGGATGTGATCAATGTGTCAATACTCTATCATATGCAAGAAACTATGAAAGGACACTCGATATCCTATCATAGGCTGATTCTAAAAAATGTAGTTTTTCTTCATGCATGCAGAAATATATTTGTATAAAACACACTGCACACATCTCTATAAACAATGTGGAAAAAATGAGATTTAATAGTCTTAGTATCTTGTATCTTAATAGAGCTTCATTTTTATTGATATAGTACTCTTGCAGATTAGTATTGATTATTGATACAATGGTTTGATAGAAAGGAGGGATACTACTCACTCTGCAATATAGAATCTCCACTATTAAAGACAAAAGTGGGAATCCCATGACCATCAAAGGATGAGTGTGTTTAGAAACAAATAATCCGAAATTAACTTTGAACTATGAAAATATAGACCTTCATGCATAAGGAAATCCACCCCAATCATGACCACGATATCTTATAAATGTACCTCTCAAACCATAAAAAGGAATCAGTTAATTGTTCAAGTTCTTGAAGTCGATGGGCCAGGATACACTCTTTATCAATGCCTATCTTTAAAAAATTTTACACATTGAACATACTCTATAGTAGGTTGCCTAGTTTTCCTAGCAATGACATTCCAGATAAAAATTGAGAGAGAAGTCGACGACCTAGTAAAAAAAGCTACAAGTTTCTATAATGCTAGTTCCCACCTTGTAGTACCTACAAGATCCTATTGACAAACTATATACTATCATATATAAAAATGGTATGAACCATAAAAGTACAATGCATGGATATGTTAATCCAAGGCCCATATTTGTAGAACACCAAGAGATAGGACCTGCCAACATGATTTCATGGACCATACATAGTAATAACGATAACATGCAATAGTTGGGTTCACTCGAGCTAGATAAATTAGGCATGTCTTGCATCCTAGTTAGAAGAGATGTGCTGCATTCACCAAATAATGGAATAAAACAAAGATCATAGTTTTAACTCCACTGTTGAAAAGCATGTTTTTAAGATGGTTAATCAACCTTGCTTATTTATGAACACACTAGAAGACAAATCACACAATCACTATAAAATGGAAGAATCCAAAGAAAATATGTCTACTATTATTGCGATGGCTGCTTTGGATGAGAAATCCCATTGCATGCCAATTCACTTAATTTTCCACTATCCTATATGAATTTCTAGCTCCTCTAAATATGACAAACAACATCCAAAGACCATCACATCCAATCCATTATCGGCATTTGTCTTTTACAAACAACAACAATGTCTTTCATCCTATTTGATAAATGTAGTCTAGGCAATAAGAGCATGTGTGTCGACTAAAAAGAAAAAAAAATGACAGCTATAGTGGCAAGACAATAATAGATGTCTTTTCAAACCACACTAATGAGTTTGGACAACAATAACCCTTTTTTCTTAGTTAAACAAAAAAAATTAAAAAAATTAAAAACCGTCACACCCTAAATTAAATCTCTATTCCCAAAAGGAAATTTGTATTTCTAGATCTCAATAATTGAAATGTAATTTTACAAACTTAGATATAATGAAAATTGTTTGCAGTTCTTTGGATGTAAATTAGGTTTCTAGTATCATTTTGAAACAAGTTACATGAAAAAAAAAACTTACAAAGAAAAAAAACATGACATGTAATGAAAGGAAAGGACTTGAATGAGAAAAAAAATAAAAAATCTATTCAATAAAAAGAGTTGTAAAGATATATTTTTTTTTATCAAACAAGAGAATAGCACACACTTTAATTATTAAATAAGGAATGGCAAAAAAAAACTTGTTTGTAAGAGCCACAATGGCCACGAGTTTATTCAATCTTTGAGATTCATAGATGCAACTCTAAACACAATTGAAATCAAGGAAACCTTTGCTTTGCCTCTAACATCTAACATAAATATTGCATAATTGAAATGCATCTAGCATTTGTTCATTGAAATGCATCTTTGAATCTAGCATATGTTCATCTATCTTGGGTTCTTTACAAATTTTACATCTAAATAAGTTTCCTCTTTTCATTGTTTTTTATTTGGATGGTGCAAGTACTAAGCCATTTATTGCAGGATACACACAACTAAACTAGTAAAGGAATGAATGTTACATTTTCCCTTTGTGATTGCAATAGATCCCTGCAATGTATGTTTTGATCTAGGAATAACCTGGATCATTCCTTGAAGAAAGTCCTCCAATTTCTTTTTCTTTGACTCTGCTCATTGTTGGTTCCATTTGTGCTAGCCATTGAAGTAACTTGTTTTCTTTACATTAATCCTATTTGTACTAACAACCATAAGAAAGAAATATAAAAAGATAACATAAAACACGCATCAATGCACAAAGCTAGAAAGCAGTCAAGAATGCAATAGCCCCAATAAATATAGATGAAAAGTTTAAGCCTGCAATATTTTGTTGTGATACTTCATATTTGGATAGATATCCCAAGCTAGGTCGAGGACATGGCTTCCCAAAAATACAATGGCAATGACAATATTGATTTTAATCCAATCCAATGATTTCTACCTTGACCAACAAAGGATAGATAGAGAACAACTTTTTGTTCAATAGCAGAAAACTTATATGCATTTCTGCTATGCAATATGTAAGAGCCATACTAGCCATGAGTTTCTTGATTCTTTGAGATACATAGATGCAGCTCTAAACACAATTAAAATAGAGGAAACTTTTTCTTTGCCTCTGACAACTAACAAAAACTAAAATCGTTTTATCAGAGCATTAGGAAAGCTTGGTAGAATTCTTGGAACTTTAAAAAAAACTATGTTTTGCCTGTATCAACTAACATAAACTAAAATCATTTTATGGGAACTTAACTTACTAATACTACTTAAGCAACTTAATCCAAGGGTAAGTTCAATAAATAAAATGGTTCTTTAACTGGTTGGCCACCGACTGAAAATGTTTCTCCTTCATCTATTATTGGTGGGGCTTTTTATGCCCCTTTAGGTGTCTTTTTCTCTTATTTTGTGCCTACCTCCACTGTAGCTTTATTGCACCCGATTCTATGCTAGCTCATAGGAATCCCTAAATATTTATATATCTAAAATAAGTTATACCACCTATACATAAATAAATCTATTTATAGTTTATAAACTCACAATTGGTTTTTTGTACTTTCTTTTCAGCTTAATCGACATCTTCTCTCAAGGAAATTTTTCCAAAGTATCTATTTTTTCCTAGAGTGCGAAATTATCTTTTTGCTATTGTTCCTATGTGTTGGACGACATTTTCTTAGCATTGTCGATTTTTTTTATCTATTAGAAGGATATAATAATCCTCGTGGATTGAATCTAACATATGTCCATCTGTCTTGGGTTCTTTAGAAATTTTACATCCAAATAAGTTTCTTCTTTTCATTGTTTTTTATTTGGATGGTCCAAGTTCTAAGCCATTTGTTACATGATACACAAAATGAAAGTAGTAAAGGAATGAAATTTTCTTTGTCCCTATGTGATTTCAATAGAACCTTCCAATGTATTTTTTGATCTAGGATAACCTAGAGCATTCCTTGAAGAAAGTCCTCTAGCTTATTTTTCTTTGACTCTACTCATTATTGATTGCATTTGTGCTAGCCATTGAAGTAGCTTCTTTTCTTTACATTATCCATCATAAAATACTAGTTGTAATAGCGACGACAAGAAATAAATGTAAAAAGATAACATAAAACACACATCAATGCACAAAGCTAGAAAACACGCAAGAATGTAATAGCCCTAATAAATCTAGGTGAAACTTTTAAGCCTGCTATATTTTGTTGTGACACTTCATATTTGCATAGATCTCCCAATCCTTGTCGAGGACATGGGTTCCCAAATATACATAGATCTAGAGTAAGATCACTCTCTATCATTTTCTATCTTTGTAAATTTTACAAACTCGACATATTCTATATCACATTGCCTAGTTTTCCTAGCAATGGAAAGCAACAAATCTAAAAATATAGCAAAAAAAAAAACCATCATCATACATTTTTGAAGATATAAAAAAATCTCAAGAATGCAATAATACCAACAAATCTAGATGAACCTTATAGGTCTGCAATAAATATAGATCTCCCAATCCATGTCAAGAACATGGGTTCCCAAAAAGACATAGATCTAGATTGAGATCAAGTCTCTCAAAATTTAAAATTCAAAATGATTTCAGACAATAATAAGCATATCTAGATGGTCGCGGGATCTAGAAGCTATCATAACTGAATGGAGGATGTTCAAACAAATATACAAGGAAGAAGTGTCAGTTGAGTCTAGCTAAAGAACATGGGAAGAAGAATTGTTATTTTCTCTGATTGCACCCAAACTTTTCTAGGGATATGTTCTCTTTGCATGCCATCTATGACAAGTTTTTTTTTCACACCATAAAGAATATGCCACACATTCCTATGATATTGAAACAAACTGTATTATTTGGAAAAGGAGAAATGGATTATTTTTTAATTTCTTGTTGACCAACCATCTATGTATGCAAACCTCATTGAAGTTACAACTCCTTGACATAAGATTACAAAACATTTTTTAGACATAAGACCACAGAAGAGGATGCGTTCAATGTATCGGTACTCTATCATATGCAAGAAACTAAGAAAGGAGACTCAATGTCCTATCATAGGCTGAGTCTAGAAAATGTAGTTTTTCTTGATGCGTGCAGAAATATATTTGTATAAAACACACTACACACATCTCTATAAACAATATGGAAAAAATGAGATTTAATAGTCTTAGTATCTTGTATCTTAATTGAGCTTGATTTTTATTGATATAGTACTCTTGCATACTAGTATTGATTATTAATACAATGGTTTGATAGAAAGGAGGGATATTGCTCAATCTGCAATATAGAATATCCTCTATTAAAGACAAAAGTGGGAATCCCATGAACCTCAAAGGATGAGTGTGTTTAGAAACAAATGATCCAAAATTAACTTCGAACTATGAAAATATGGACCTTCCTACATAAGGAAATCCACCCCAATCATGACCATGATATCTTATAAATGTACCTCTAAAACCATAAAAAGGAATCTATTAAGTGTTCAAGTTCTTGAAGTCGATGGGCCAGGATACACTCTTTATCAATGCATATCTTTAACAAATTTTACACATTTCCCATACTCTATAGCAGGTTGCCTAGTTTTCCTAGCAATGCCATGCTAGATAAAAATTGAGAGAGAAGTCGATGTCCTAGTAAAAAAAAGCTACAAGTTTCTATAATGCTAGTTGCCACCTTGTATTACCTGCAAGATCCTCTTGACAAAATATATACTATCATATATAAAAATGGTATGAACCATAAAATTACAATGCATGGATATGTCAATCCAAGGCCCATATTTGTAGAACACCAAGAGATAGGACCTGCCAACATGATTTCATGGATCGGACATAGTAATAATGATAGCAAGCAATAGCTGGGTTCAGTTGAGCTAGATATATTAGGCGTGTCTTGCATCCTAGTTAGGAGAGATGTGCTACATTCACAAAATAACGGAATAAAACAAAAATCATAGTTTTAACTCCACGGTTGAAAAGCAAGTTGTTAAGATGATTAGTCAACCTTGTTTATTTACCAACACACTAGAAGACAAAGCACAAAAGCACTATAAAATGGAATAATCCAAAGAAAAATTATCCACTATTATTTCCATGGCTTCTTTTGATGAGAAATTCCATTACATGCCAATTCACTTAATTTTTTACTTGGAATTGTATACTGGACATTGCCAACAAAATGGAAATTTTTTATCCTGTATGAATTTCTAGCTCCTCTAAATATGACAAACAACATCCAAAGAGCATCACATCCAATCCCTTATTGGCATTTTTCTTGTCTAAACAACAACAATGTCTTTCATCCTATTTGAGAAATGTTGTCTAGGCAATAAGAGCATGTATGTCTATTAAAAAGAAAAAAAAATGACAACTATAGTGGAAAAACAATAATAGATGTATTTTCAAATCACACCAATGAGTTTGGACACACAATAACCCTTTTTTTAAGGTCTTTCTTAGTTAAACAAACAAAATAAAAAAAATAAAAAACCGTCAGACCCTGAATTAAATCTCTATTCCCAAAAGGAAATTTGTATTTCTAGATCTCAATAACTGAAATGTAAATTTATAGACTTAGATATAATGAAAATTGTCTACAATTCTTTGGATGTAAATTAGGTCTCTATTATCATTCTGAAACAAGTTACATGAAAAAACCAAATGTAGAAAGGAAAAAAACATGACATATAATGAAAGGAAAGGACTTGAATGAGAAACAAAAAATATATTCAATGAAAAGGGTTGTAAAGATATATTTTTTCATCAAACAAGAGAAAAACACATACGCTTTAACTATTCAATAAATAATAGCATAAAAAGAACTTCTTTAGCGATAGAATCACAATTTTGGTGGAGTTTTGAACAAAACCATTGAATTCGTGCTAGTGAGATGTAGCTGCAACATATTTCAGTATCTACTCTCATTACCTTGATTTCAATCCAATGCTTTATTTCTACCTTGACCAATAAAGGATAGATAAATAACATTTTTTTATCCAATAGCAGAAAACCATATGCATTTCAGTTATCCAATATGTAAGAGCCACACTCACCAAGAGTTTATTGAATCTTTGAGATACATAGATGCAACTCTAAATACAATTGAAATGAAGGAAACCTTTGCTTTGTCTCTGGCAGCTAACAAAAACTAAAACGGAGCGTTAGGCAAGCCGGGTAAAATGTTTCTCCTTCCTCTATTATTGGTGGGGCTTTTTATGCCCCTTTATATGTCTTTTTTCTCTTTTTTTGTGCCTACATTCACTGTAGCTTTATTGCATCTGATTCTATGCTAGCTTTATTGCATCTGATTCCCTAAATATTTCTATATCTAAAATAAGTTCTAACCACCTATACATAAAGAAAGCTATTTATAGTTTCTAAACTCACAATTGGTGATTTGTACTTTCTTTTCAGCTTAGTCAACATCTTCTCTCAAAGAAAATTTTCCAAAGTATCTACTTTTTGCTAGAGTGTGGAATTCTCTTTTTCCTATTCTTCCTATGTGTTGGACGAAATTTTGTTAGCATTGTTGATGTTATTTTTTTGTTGAGCTATTAGAAGGATATAATAATCCTCGTGGATTGAATCGAGCATATGTCCATCTATCTTGGGTTCTTTAGAAATTTTACATCCAAATAAGTTTCTTCTTTTCATTGTTTTTTATTCGGATGGTGCAAGTTCTAAGTCATTTGTTGCAGGATACACACAACTAAAGTAGTAAAGGAATGAATGTTACTTTGTGTTTATGTGATTGCATTAGATCGCTGCAATGTATTTTTTGATCAAGGGATAACCTCGAGAACTCCTTGAAGAAAGTCCTCCAGCTTATTTTTCTTTGACTCTACTCATTGTTGGTTGCATTTGTGCTAGCTATTGAAGTAGCTTCTTTCCTTTACATTATCCATCAGAAAATCCTAGTTGTACTAGCAATGGCAAGAAATAAATATAAAAAGATAACATAAAACACGCATCAATGCACAAAGCTAGAAAACACTCAAGAATGCAATAGCCCCAATAAATCTAGATTTTGTTGTGACACTTCATATTTCCGTAGATATCCCAAGCCACGTAGAGGACATGGGTTCCCAAAAATACAATGGCAATGACAAGCTTGATTTCAATCCAATGCTTTATTTCTACTTTGACCAACAAAGGATAGATAGAGAACAACTTTTTATTCAATAGCAGAAAACCATATGCATTTCAGTTATGCAATATGTAAGAGCCATACTGGCCACCAGTTTATTGATTCTATAAGATACATATATGCAACTCTAAACACAATTGCTAGCCATTGAAGTAGCTTCTTTGCTTTACATTAATCCTAGTTGTACTAGCAACGATAAGAAAGAAATATAAAAAGATAACATAAAACATGCATCAATGCAGAAAGCTAGAAAACACTCAAGAATGCAATAGCCTCAATAAATCTAGATGAAACATTTAAGCCTACAATATTTTTCTATGACACTTCATATTTGCATAGATATCCGTAGCCATGTGGACATGGGTTCCCAAAAATACAATGGCATTGGCAAGCTTGATTTCAATCCAATGCTTTATTTCTACCTTGACCAACAAAGGATAGATAGAGAACAACTTTTTATTCAATATCAAAAAACCATATGCATTTCAATTATGCAATATGTAAGAGCCATGCTGGCCACGAGTTTATTGAATCTTTGAGATACATAGATGCAATTCTAAACACAGTTGAAATCAAGGAAACCTTTGCTTTTCCTCTAATAGCTAAGTGAAATATTGCATAATTGAAATGCATCTAGCATATGTTCATTGAAATGCATCTTTGAAGCTAGCATATGTTCATCTATCTTGGGTTCTTTAGAAATTTTACATCTAAATAAGTTTCTTCTTTTGATTGTTTTTTATTTGGATGGTGCAAGTTCTAAGCCATTTGTTGCAGGATACTCACAACTAAAGTAGTAAATGAATGGATGTTACTTTGTCCCTTTGTGATTGCAATAGATCCATACAATGTATTTTTTTATCTAGGAATAACTTGGAGCATTCCTTGAAGAAAGTCCTCCAGCTTATTTTTCTTTGACTCTACTCATTGTTGGTTGCATTTGTGCTGGCCATTGAAGTAGCTTCTTTGCTTTACATTAATCCTATTTGTACTAGAAACCACAAGAAAGAAATATAAAAAGATAACATAAAACATGCATCAATGCATAAAGCTAGAAAACACTCAAGAATGCAATAGCCCCAATAAATCTAGATGAAAAGTTTAAGCATGCAATATTTTTCTGTGACACTTCATATTTGCATAGATATCCCAAGCCATGTCAAGGACATGGGTTCCCAAAAATACAATGGTAATGGCAAGCTTGATTTCATTCCAATGCTTTATTTCTACCTTGACCAACAAAGGATAGATAGAGAACAACTTTTTATTCAATAGTAGAAAACCATATGCATTTCAATTATGCAATATGTAAGAGCCACAGTCCCCACAAGTTTATTGAATCTTTGAAATTCATAGATGCAACTCTAAACACAATTGAAATCAATGAAACCTTTGCTGTGCCTCTAACAACTAACAGAAATATTGCATAATTGAAATGCATCTAGCATATGTTCATTGAAATGCATCTTTGAATCTAGCATATGTTCATTGAAATGCATCTTTGAATCTAGCATATGTTCATCTATCTTGGGTTCTTTACAAATTTTACATCTAAATAAGTTTCTTCTTTTCATTGCTTTTTATTTGGATGGTGCAGATTCTAAGCCATTTGTTGTAGGATACACACAACTAAAGTAGTAAAGGAATGAATATTACTTTGTCCCTTTGTGATTGCAATAGATCCCTGCAATGTATTTTTTGATCTAGGAATAACCTGGAGCATTCCTTGAAGAAATTCCTCCATCTTATTTTTCTTTGACTCTATGCATTGTTGGTTGCATTTTTGCTAGCCATTGAAGTAACTTGTTTGCTTTACATTAATCCTATTTGTACTAACAACCACAAAGAAGAAATATAAAAAGATAACATAAAACACGCATCAATGCACAAAGCTAGAAAACACTCAAGAATGCAATAGCCCCAATAAATCTAGATGAAAATTTTAAGCCTACAATATTTTGCTGTGACACTTCATATTTGCATAGATATCCCAAGCTAGGTCAAGGACATGGGTTCCCAAAAATATAATGGCAATGGCAAGCTTGATTTCAATCCAATGCTTTATTTCTACCTTGACCAACAAAGGATAGATAGAGAACAACTTTTTATTCAAGAGTAGAAAACCATATCCAATTCAGTTATGCAATATGTAAGTGCCATACTGGCCACCAGTTTATTGATTCTTTGAGATACACAAATACAACTCTAATCACAATTGAAATGAAGGAGCATTAGGAAAGCTCGGTAGAATTCTTGGAACTTAAAAACAAACTATGTTTTTCCTATATCAACTAACATACACTATGGTCATTTTATGAGAACTTAACTTACTAATACTAGTTAAGCAACTTAATCCAAGGGCACATTCATTAAATAAAATAGTGCTTTAACTGGTTGGCCACTAACTGAAAACTTCCTCTATTATTTGTGGGGCTTTTTACGCAGCTTTATTGCACCCGATTCTATACTAGCTCATAGGAATCCCTAAATATTTCTATATCTAAAATAAGTTATAACCACCTATACATAAAGAAATCTATTTATAGTTTATAAACTCACAATTGGTTCTTTGTACTTTCTTTTTAGCTTAGTCGGCCTCTTCTCTCAAAGAAAATTTTCCAAAGTATCTATTTTTTCCTAGAGTGCAGAATTCTCTTTTTTCTATTGTTCCTATGTGTTGGACAACATTTTCTTAGCATTGTTGAATTTTTTTATCTATTAGAAGGATATAATAATCCTCATGGATTGAATCTAGCATATGTCCATCTGTCTTGGGTTCTTTAGAAAGCCATTTGTTACAGGATACACACAACAAAAGTACTAAAGGAATGAATTTTACTTTGTCCTTATGTGATTCCAATAGATCCTTCCAATGTATTTTTTGATCTAGGAATAACCTAGAGAATTCCTTGAAGAAAGTCCTCCAGCTTTTTTTTCTTTGACTCTACTCATTATTGGTTGCATTTATGCTAGCCATTGAAGTAGCTTCTTTTCTTTACATTATCCATCATAAAATCCTCGTTGTACTAGCAACTACAAGAAAGAAATATAAAAAGATAACATAAAGCATACATCAATGCACAAAGCTAGAAAACACTCAAGAATGCAATAGCCCCAATAAATCTAGATGAAATGTTTAAGCATGCAATATTTTGTTGTGACACTTCATATTTGCATAGATATTCCAAGCCACGTAGAGGACATGGGTTCCCAAAAATACAATGGCAATGACAAGCTTGATTTCAATCCAATGCATTATTTCTACCTTCACCAACAAGGATAGATAGAGAACAACTTCTTATTCAATAGCAGAAAACCATATGCATTTCAGTAATGCAATATGTAAGAGCCATACTGGCCACCTAATTCTATAAGATACATATGTGCAACTCTAAACACAATTGCTAGCCATTGAAGTAGCTTCTTCGCTTTACATTAATCCTAGTTGTACTAGCAATGACAAGAAAGAAATATAAAAAAATAACATAAAACAGGCATCAATGCACAAAGCTACAAAACACTCAAGAATGCAATAGCCCCAATAAATCTAGATGAAATGTTTAAGCCTGCAATTTTTTGCTGTGACACTTCATATTTGCATAGATATCCCAAGCCACGTCGAGGACATGGGTTCCCAAATATACAATGGCAATGGCAAGCTTGATTTCATTCCGATGCTTTATTTCTACCTTGACCAACAAAGGATAGATAGAGAACAACTTTTTATTCACTAGCAGAAAACCATATGCATTTCAATTATGCAATATGTAAGAGCTACACTGGCCACAAGTTTATTGAATCTTTGAGATACATAGATGCAACTCTAAACACAATTGAAATCAAGGAAACCTTTGCTTTTCCTCTAACAGCTAAGAGAAATATTGCATAATTGAAATTCATCTAGCATATGTTCATCGAAATGCATCTTTGAATCTAGCATATGTTCATCTTTCTTGGGTTATTTAGAAATTTTACATCTAAATAAGTTTCCTCTTTTAGTTGTTTTTTATTTGGAGAGTGCAAGTTCTAAACCATTTGTTGCAGGATACACACAACTAAAGTAGTAAAGGAATGGATGTTACTTTGTCCCTTTGTGATTGCAATAGATCCCTGCAATGTATTTTTTGATCTAGGAATAACCTGGAGCATTCCTTGAAGAAAGTCCTCCAGCTTATTTTTCTTTGACTCTACTCATTGTTGGTTGCATTTGTGCAAGCCATTGAAGTAGCTTCTTTGCTTTACATTAATCCTATTTGTACTAGCAACCACAAGAAAGAAATATAAAAAGATAACATAAAACAGGCATCAATGCACAAAGCTAGAAAACACTCAAGAATGCAATAGCCCCAATAAATCTAGATGAAAAGTTTAAGCCTGCAATATTTTGCTGTGACATTTCATATTTGCATAGATATCCCAAGCCACTTGGAGAACATGGGTTCCCAAAAATACAATGGCAATGGCAAGCTTGATTTCAATCCAATGCTTTATTTCTACCTTGACCAACAAAGGATAGATAGAGAACAACTTTTTATTCAAGAACAGAAAACCATATCCAATTCAGTTATGCAATATGTAAGTGCCATACTGGCAACCAGTTTATTGATTCTTTGAGATACATAAATACAACTCTAATCACAATTGAAATGAAGGAAACCTTTGCTTTGCCTCTGACAGCTAACAAAGGCTAAAATCATTTTATCTGAGCATCAGGCAAGCTCGGTAGAATTCTTGGAACTTGAAAAAGAAAACTATGTTTAACTAAAATCATTTAATGGGAACATAACTTAACTCTGCAAGCTCTTTGGAACTTGAAACGATCGGCAGAGTTCGGCAATATCATTCCAAAGCTGCAAAAGAGCAGTGTCAGTGTCAGCGTCAGTGTCTCCTCCCGGAATTCCGTCTTCAATTTGTGGTTTCGCAGTTTGGAAAATCTTCCCAAGAGTTTCCAAACCCATTGCATGAGCTCGAAGATCTTCTTCGTCTGCATTGCTATCTTGCAAGACCATCTGGCACACATGCAAGAGGGTGGCCTCAATATCAAGCACATTTAATTTCCAGAGTGAGCGAATCAGCAATTCTTTGTTGGACTGTAGAAATGCTTTCAACTGACTATAATAATCAGAATAATTTTGTGCTGTATGCAGCTGGCGGCTCAAATCTAGTACTAATTGTATTAGTGCACAAGCAGCTGTTGCTGCTGTGATTCGCAATTGATTTACATGCAGCACAGCCGAAGATCCACCTGCTTCCTTTGCCACTTGCCTTTCATATATGGAACCAATTATCTGCAGCAGATTGCCTCCGTAAGAACCCGAGCCTGCACTGAGCCGTTGAACTTCAGATTTAGCTTGTTGTACAAACCCTTCTTTGTCACCTTGTACATACTGACTAAGACGATTTTTCAAAATCTGTGCAAGTTTTTCATCTCTTTCGTTCTGGGCAGCATTCAACTTCTCTTCTTGCACTTCCATGCTATCAGTAGACGAAAAACAAGTCACCATTGAAGGCATTCCAAGCTCGCCTACATACTCTTCAAATAACTCAATTCCAAACAGCATAGCAAAGGCTTCTGCTGGGTCTTTCATTGTTCCCATTATTACTTCTGCTTGGGCTTTTCCAAACAGAATAGCAAGGACTTCTACTGGGTCGTTTCCAAGCAGCATAGCAAGGACTTCTGCTGGGTCTTTCAATATTGTTCCCATTGATGCTTCTGCTGGGTCTTTTCCAAACAGCATAGCGAGGACTTCTGCTGATCTGTCTTTCATTTTTCCCATTGGTACTTCTGCTGGGTCTTTTCCAAACAGCATAGCAAGGATTTCTGCTGGGTCTTTTTCAAACAGCATAGCAAGGGAGTCTTTGATTGTCTCCATTGATACTTCTGCTGGGGCTTTTCCAAACAGCGTGGCAAAGACTTGTGCTGGGTCTTCCACTGTTCTGTTGAGCCGTTGAACTTCAGATTTAGTTTGCTGCACAAACCCTTCTTTGTCTCCTAGTACATAAAGATTAATACGATCTTTCAAACTCTGTGCAAGGTTTTCTACTCTTTCCTTTTGGACAACCTTCAACTTTTCCGGCTCTGATAGTTCCATGGTATCTTTATTTTCACCTTCTGTTGGGCCTTTCATTGATACGCCTGCTATTCCATGTGCGTCATATGATGCCCGTTTTGCTGGATCAATGAGAACTTGGTAAGCTTCTCCCATTTCCTTCAATTTTTTTGCCGCTCGACGAGTATTTGGAGTTTTATCCAGATGAACATTCCTTTCATAAGCTCTCTTAATCACTGCTTCAGTGGCCCTGGGATGGACACCAAGCAAGTCGTAATAACGGGTTTCCTTCACCATTTCTACGAATCTCTGGCAGATTCAAGAATTCCGGAAGAATCAGCTGCGAATTCGGTGTTCTCCGCGAGCTCTGCTGGCTTGGATTGGAAAATCAGGCCGATGATATATTTCAAATGTTCTTGTTATTTCCGGTATTTACATAGATATGAAAATTGACAATGGACAACAAAAAGAGAAAAGAGATAGAAGAGAGTTTTACTTTAATATTATCGACTTTCCTTTCGCAGCAATCTTCTGTATCCTTAATATTTTCTTGGCAAAGAAATTGAATTAAGATCCGAAGAATCAGTTCACAAATCTTACTATGAAGAGTTTAGTTTTGTTATCCACTTTTAAAAAAATAAATAAATAAAATTAAGTAATTTTTGAACTTTTTTCTCCAAAAAATATTAAAATATTATTGATTTCTCAAAATTGACTTTGACGGAGTGGTTATTTTTCCCAAAAATTTACTTTTGTAACCTTGTTTGACCAAGTTCCCAGTTTGGGACCACATGACATTGCTCGAGTTTGCTACCACATAGCATTACTTCCCTTGTAGGGCTCTCTGCTCTCTAAGATGACCACAAGTTAACTTAATCCCAAAATAAAGCAATAACAACATCTAAGCAAGTGAGCCCTTTCCTTCTTAATCATGATTCAAACACCAATGGTTGGACCCCTTGTACCCCTATTTTCATGGAGATGGAAATAAACAACAAAAATGTCCGACCTGTTTTATTGAATTTGATACAATCATCTTCTATTTTAATAATTATTTGATTAATCCTTTCCTTTTTGACCAAGTCCTTCAATATTTTAACATTTTTTTTTTAACTTTGTTATTTTTCTAAACTTCAACACAATGCCAATCCATGAAATTTTAGAATAATTATGGTGAAGGATTTGGGGGCCTAATTGTGGGATGGAGTGGTTTTCACTCCCCCTACTTCATTGTTCATTGTAATATAATTTCTATTTATTTTTATTACCCATTAGAAAATATATGAAATATAATAGTTTTCTACAATAAATTGTGAACCCCCTTTACATTCGATGGTTCGGAAGGATGATTGTTTACCTCCCCACCTTTTGAGTCTATTGTCTCCAATGTTGATTTAATAATTACTAGTTACATCATTTATTAAAACATAATTATTATGATGATGATGATGGTTAACGTCCACTGTGACCAAACTTTGGTCTATCAGACCTAAAGAAACAAATTAATTAGTTTGTTTTAAAATTGTATTCCTATGCTCAAAGAGCTTGGTGAGACACGTCCCGAGCTCACTATAATTTTGACAAGTTAAAAGGCTAGGAAGGTCAGTATTGCAACAAAGATTGTGAAACTGAGATCTAATGTAGGTGTATGCAGGACACTCTAAGAGGAAGTGGTTTTCGTCTTCAATGTTCCTATTCTCACAGAGACGACAGATCATTTCCACCCATGGTGTTTTAGGAACTGTCCAACGACCTGTTTCACTATGGAGCTCATGAAAGTTCGTTCTTATCTTGGCTCTATTAATTTTTTTCTTTGAACCTGTTAATACAGAGAGATACTTTTGATCTTCTAGAGTATGGTTGATGACCTCCTTGTAATATCGTAATTTTCTTTTAGCCTCTAAATATTTCTCACAAATAATATGCTAATAATGGGTGATAACCAAACCATTTTTTGGTGGCTACTACCATCTTGATTTTGTGATTTAGCTATTGGTGATGAAGTGTGGCTTGTCGACTATTCTAAGGTTTTTCCCACTGAAAAAACAAATATTATCCTCCCCTTCCTCGGTGAGTCCATGAATCTTGAGATCAGACTTACTCCAGACATGACGTCTAGTCTTGTCTTTGTTAAATACATAAGGCTGCCAACCAACCTTTTCAACATTGTAGGATCTACAGTTGATCCATCATCATCCTTGCTCAATTTTAAACCTGTTATTACTGGTGTTGGTGATGTCTTGCAATTTGACATATTAAATCTTTTTAAAAATACACTTGCATATTTCGACTGTGATATAAATATCCCATTTTGATAATCATTGGACTTCAATGCCCAGAAAAAAAATTCATAAACCCCCAAATCAATCATTTCAAATTCACTTTCCATGACTGCTTTAAAATATTCTATGCCAAAGTCACCAGTAAATATTAAATCATCTACATACAGACCCAGAAAATTAGCATCTTACCTTTCTCATCAACTTTGGTATACAAAGTCGGTTCACTTTCACTTATGTGAAATCCATTTTTAGTGATATAGGAATCAATACAACTATACCAAGCTCTAGGAGCTTGCTTCAAACCATAGAGTGCCTTTTATAGCCTGTACACTTTATGCTCTTGACCAGGAACTTCTTAGCCTTGTGGTTGTTCCACATATACTTCCTCTTCTAGATAGCCATTCAAAAATGATGACTTAAAATCCATTTGATAAATAGGCCATTTGTTTTGTGTAGCAGTGGTTAAGACTGTTATGACTGTATCCATGCGTGCAACACATGCAAAAGTTTCATTGAAGTCTATGCCATGCTTATGTGTGAACCCTCTTCTGACCATTCTTTCTTTGTGCTTCTGCACATTTCCATCATCATCTTTCTTTGTCTTGTAAATCCATTTGACCCTGATTAAATATTTATCTTTTGGTACATCTACCAACTCCCATGTTTGATTCTTCTCAATGCATTCTATTTCTTCATCCATGGCTTGTGCCCATAATTCTTCTTCGATATCTTCCTCAAATGTTAGTGGATCATATATAGGACAAAATAATGTAAAGAGAGAATGAAGTTGGTGTACCGGCTTCATATATTTCATGCAGACTTCTTGTCTTCGCTGGTTCTGTCGATGTCGACCTCAAAAATATACTTGATGGAGTTTTTTGTCCTCTTGGTGTGCTTGTCGGTGTAGCTTGAGTTGAAAGTTGTGTTGATGTTCCTTGTGTTGAACCATGTCACAGTGTCATGGGATTCGACGGCACTACAACCGATTGACTTACATGTGGTGTTTGAACCACTTCCTCTGTCATGTCATCATTGTCAACATTCAACACAATCTTGACATTTATCTCAACAGTTCCATCCCATGATTCATTCTCGACAAATTGAACATCTCGACTGATTATCACTTTCCTTGCAACAGGATCATACAACTTGTATGCTTTAGTGACTTCAGAGTAACCAACAAAAATACATTTTTGTCCCTTCTTGTCTAGCTTCTTTCTCAGCTCATCTGTAACGTGAGAATATGCAACACAACCAAAATTTTTTAAGTGAGAAACAATGTGATTCATACATGTCCATGCTTTTTGAGGAACTTTGTTCTTCACACTCTTTATCGGACATCAGTTCATGATATATACAGGAGTTATGACTGCTTCAACCCAATATTCATTTGACAAATGCTTGGTTGCCATCATGATACACACCATCTCCATAATGGTTATGTTCCTTATTTCATAAACATTGTTCTGCTGAGGTGTATACCATGTAGTGAACTGTTTTTTTATGCCATGGGTCTTGCAAAAATTTATAAATCCATTCAAAACATATTCAACTCCTCTGTGATTCCTTAATATTTTGATGTGGTGCCCACTCTGGTTCTCCACGAGTGCCTTGAACTGCTGAAAACAACTAAATTCATCATATTTATGTTTCATAAAATATACCCATGTTTTTCTTGAGTATTCATCACTACAAGTAAGAAATAATTGCTGCCACCAATAGATGATTTCTGCATTGGACCACAAATATAAGAGTGCACAATTTCAAGTGGTGTATGAGCTCTATATGACTTTCCAACTAGAAAAGTATCTCTACGTTTCTTTCCAAAAGTGTATCCTTAAAAAACTTTCTTTGGTGTGTGGTCACCATATTCTTTGTGTGTAGTAGCTTCATCCCACCAAAATTCAGATGTCCAATCTAAAATGCCACAGCTAGGATTCATCCTGAACTTTTGGTTGAAACACTGCTTGAAATTCAGTTCTATCATTTTCTTTCTTGTCGAAGTGCTCGAATGCTTCTTTACTTTTTGCTTTGAATGCAGCCCCTGTATTTTTCTTTCCTTTCATTTCTAGAATTATCCTCAATGGAAACAAGCGATTGCTTGTCATTGGCACTTTTTCTATCAGCTGGTTGCTTGGACACTTGTCTTTAATCACACAATGATTATCTTCTATATAGACTTTGTAAAATTTTTGTATCAGTTGTCCAATGCTCAAAAAAATTTGTTTCAGACCTTCGACATGATAGATATCATGAATAAATTTACTCTCCCCATGTTTGGTTCGAATACCAACAATACCTTTTCCCAAATCAGTAACTTGGACATTGTTTCCAAGTGTAACATCAGTTTCAACTGAAATATCTGACTGGAAAACAAATTTAAATTACTAGTCATATGATTGATGCATCCTGAATCTAAGTACCATATTCCACGTGGACTTTCTTGGATAGTATTGCATTCAATTGGAGATGTATACTCCATTAATATTGCACTTGACTGAGTTCTATTGTTGGTTAACTGATTTGGGCTTTGCCTTCCTTGGTCATATTGTTTCTTCCTTCATTCATATGCATAATGACCAAATTTCTGACAATAATGACATTGAATTTTTTATTTATCAAACCTCTAACCACTTGGCTGACTTGGATTCTAATTCTCTCAGGCTACCAATGACATTTGAAGGACTTCTATCATGTCCTCCTTTGGAAGAACTTATTACTCTTCCTCTGTGATTGTTTCTGCCCCTGCCTCTATGTTTGTTTCTCCCCCTGCCTCTACCACAGCTTATAGATGACTATGCTACGAGTGCACCTTCCAATGATGTATTTGTTCTGCTAATTTCGTGTTCATGATTGATGAGTGAAGCTTGCAACTCATCAATGGTAAAAACCGACATGTCTTTGTTTTCTTCCAAGGTCACAACCAAGGCTTCAAGTCTTGGGGGAATACTTTTAGAGAATTGTTTCAACAACCCTTTGGTTATCTATAGTTTCTCCATGAGATTTCAATTGATTAATCATACCAACAACTCTGGTGTAGAATGAGTCTATTGACTCTATGTCTTTCATAGCTAGAGATTCAAAATATCTTCTAAGAATTTGTAACTTAGAAGTATTTACTTTCCAAAACCTTGATAGGAAGTTTCCAATGTGTCCCATGTTTGCTTAGAGGTAGTTGTTGCTGCTACTCTTGGGACTATGATTTCATGCATGGCTTGATGTATGTAGAAAAAATATTTTCCATCTTTCTTCCTCTGTTCACTCATTGTATCTTTCTAATCTTGAGTGAGATTGTTATATGCCATTTGATTTGTTGGTTCTACATAACCATTCTGGACAATTTCCCAAACATCTTGACCTATGAACAAAACCTTCATTGTTAAAGACCAATATTCATAATTCTTACCTGCAAAAATTGGATTTTGCAAACTACACATATTTGAACCAGAAGTGGAAGCCATTTTTATTTTTTTATTTTTCCTCAGAAAATTAATTTTTCACTTTTTAAGACAAGGTTTCTTTCCTAAACCAGCTCTGATACCAGTTAGCAAAAACTGAGTTGGCTAAACTTGTGTTACTACTCAGCTATAAAATTAATTTCATGTCAACTTTGAATTCTTCTTTTACTTGTCGGGTAAAAATTGTCTACCTCTGACTAGACAAGTCTACCAAAATATTTCGACAATTTTTTTAAAGAGGAAATTTGGTCGGACTCTTCGACCTGACTCTTTTTATCTCGACAAGTTCTTACTTGTTGATTTTACCAACTTACTTGAATTCGACAAAGTTTCTTCGACAGACTTACACGATAGGTTTAGTTCCACCGTTTTACTTCGACTGATTTACTAGACAAGTTTACTTGGACAAATTTACTCTCGACGGGTTTATTTCGACTAAATGACTTCAACTTAAGCACTTTTAGACAAATTTCATCAATGATGTTCCTTAGTCTAAAGACTTAAGAAATCAATAATATTTTTCACTGACCGATAACATGAAGTGAAACTCGACACAACAAAACATTCGACAAAATTACAAAATTATATAACCAAACATTAAGAAGACTTGTGTCGACCACTCTATCGTAAAACCTGGAAATTTTACTGGGTGGAATGTTTATGGATTCATTGATCTTTCACTCAAACTATAAATGTAAACAAAATTTACACAATTAATTCTTGGAGAGAATGTGCGGCTAAATAAACATATATTCAACCATAAACTATTTGATTTATATAACTTGTCGGGACATAACATAGAAATAGATGCCGTAAATGCAAACTTGGAAATTTATAGAGATATTTCACCTTTCACTAAGCTTTGGCTCTCGACATTTTCAAACTGACAAAAGCTTGAGATTCAACACTATGCTCTTCACTCTCTGCTCAGAATTTTTTCAAAGTTCTCTCTTCTATGTCTAATTTAATTTACAATCTTCTTCTTTGATTTATAGGAAAACTAGAATTTACTTCTTTGTGAATTTAGTGACACAACATTAAATACTGTAATAACTATATGCCTAAAAACTTAGCTTCATAAATTCAATTCGACAGGTTTATATTACATAATCGTGGACTCTTCAATCTTGTCAGTCTGTCTGACAGAGACAGGATTGATAGGGAATTTGGCAAAGTCAGTTGATATCTGGTATGGATCTGCGATTAATTAATATTTCCAACACTGACTTGGAAAATCAACAATAGGAGAAATCAGGCTGATGATATTTCAACTATTAGTAATATTTCCCGTATTTACATAGACATGAAAATTGATAACAAAAAATTGCACCGAAATCAACTGACATGCTCTTAAACTATGAAATACAAATACATCAAATACATTGAATCCATGGAATTTAAATGAAATGAGGCATATCTAGTACAAAATGAGACATAGATCTTTATCAGCAAAAATGAAAGGTAGTAAATCTACAGTGGGTGTGCTTCTTTATTAGAAAAACTAAGAAAAACTATAGTGTTTAATGAAGAAAATAAAAAACAGAAACATATAGAAGTTTATGAATTGCTTCATGATAGAATAGAAAAGAGATAGAAGAGATATTTACTTTAACCTTAACACCTTTCCATTCACAACAATCTCTTTAATGTTTTCTTCGCAAAGAAATTGAATTAGCATCTGAAGAATCTATTCACAAATCCCATTATGAAATTAAACATAAGAGGTCTTTTCTTTATATAGAGATTAATTTAACTTTTTCTTTAATAAACTGGAAAAGGCTAGTTAACAAATGATAAAAATCCATTCTCCTTCCTCATGGCATTCTTTTATTAACTTCATTAAGCCTCCTAAGGTCAAATTTCCCTCCATGAGCTTTCTACAACTCATCTTAGTGGTTTAGTAACTCCTATGACATTTGTCCTTCTTCTTCATGCTCCAATTCTTTCCCCAATTTGAATGGCTCCCTATAACTCCCTAATATTCCCACTTAGTGGATATTTTTAGCCCTTCCATGTCATATTTTTCTATGTATGAAATCAGGTATGAATTTGTCATATTTGTCATAGAATCTTTAATCATTGGTTGTCATAGAGTGCATCGAATCTCCTTCCAAGTGGAACACAATGTCTTCTTCGTCTCTTCCTCTTCCATGGGAGTTACTCTACTTTACTAATTAGAATTCCTTAGCTCATGACATCTTATTTGACACCACATCACCCTCCAATAATGTTACATTCCCCATGGATTTGAATTTTGATGAATATTATACCAAGTGTGTGTGGAATCTAGTCACCCAAAGGCTTCGCAAGCTTCCAGGTGTCTTCATGAACTAATCCCCCTTAATTTCTCATCATTTATTATTTGTGTGACCCATTAATGTTGATGTATTTGTAACTTTAGAATGTATTCACTTGTATATTTCTTATTGTATTTCATTATATCATGACATATATGTTTGTTCCTCCTACCAAGAGAGTCATTAATATAATAAAGTCATGTAAAGTCATTGAGGTTAACCCTCCTTTGTAAGTCGAGGAAATATCCCCATAGTTGAGGGGTGTTAGGGTTGTTAGACTCTCCTACTGAGTTCGGCCTTGTAAGAGTAAAAGTCAAGTGGAAAACAAGTAGAAATAGAGAGTGAGACTCTCTATTTGGTACACACACACACACTCAACTATAACGCATGAGTGAGAGAAGAGGAGCTCGCACAAGTGAGAGAGAGAACAACTGTCGAAGATCATCTTTGTGTTTTTGGCTTTTAATTTTTCTATTGGTGCTCATTCTATCTCTGAGGAAGTTGCGGGGAATTATCCTTTATGGTTTCCCCAAGGAAAACTATTTGTGTCTCTTGTCTCTTGTGATTATTTCTATGCATATTATTCTCTTGGATAAGATCCTAGATCATATTGTTTAAATGATAAAAATCTAACATGGCATTAGAGCTAACCTGTGAAGAAGAAATTGTGCAGCTGCAGAAGGTAGGGCTTCTTATTTTTTTGGGTCTCCCTCCACAGATCATCAACAAAAAGATGCTAGGCTAACTCTCCATTGAAGGGTGCATCTTTTTGTCAAAGCAGAATCTGATTCTGAGCATTTTCAGTTTTTGACCTACCACTACAATGGGAAATTAGGGCTTTTCACAGAAGAGGAATTTTTGAGTGAGCCCAACATAGGATTTCTCTCCACCTCAAAATCGAAATTTAGAGACCATGATAAAAACTTTTGGTTGGGTAAAACTCCAGGAAAGTCAAAACCTAATTCAACCCCGACCAAAAAACCCTAAAAGACAAAAACTAGTCATTTTTTGTGAATTCGCTATATATCGAGATAGGAGAAGGATTAAGAGCCGAAAATTTTACAAACCAAAGATAAATTCCATATGTACCCTATGTAAACATTTCAGCCTCAAGTTTTCTATATTCTAGGAGATATGATTCCTCCAAATCAGGGTTCCAGCCTCTCCTAGGATTCATCCCTAAATAGGACACCTTGGGAGAATTGCTATATCTCGGGCTAGAAAATTCCAAATGAAATTTTGCAATATGTTCTAGATAGGGCATGGACTTTAATTTATGTGGTAAATGTTTCATACCCCGAAGGTGAAACAGTGACATGTGGCAGTCTGTAAAGTTCTCTATGCTGAAAAATCCTAAAATAAGTCACATTGGGAAAACTCTCATAAGCCCCAATTGGTGAAACCAGATTTGCTCAAACCTATAGTGTTTGAAATAGGACAGATGAGGCTACCTCAGTGCGAAGTTTTAGACATAAAGGATCATTACTTTTGGATATATTGCAGAAACAATATCAAGAAATTCTGTACAAGAAATTGAAGAAACTAGGGCATCAGATATTTTGCAGTTCTGATCACATTTTTCAGAAAATGAGTATGTTGCTCAGCTTGCATTGAGAAGGCACATCTTTCTATCCAATCAGATCTGAAAGATTCCAAGTTTTGAAATTTAGGTTTTTTTTCTGACAAACCCTAGATCAGCAAAATATGGAACCAGGACAGACACCTCAAATCGGTAAGATCTAATATTTTGCTATTTACATTTGAGGTTCTCATTTCAAAATGACCTATCACACCAGGTTGATGAAAATATTAGTGAATCTAACAACTTCCAAGTATGGAAGTATCGGACCTTCGTGATCCTTAAAGAAATTGACTTGGATCAGTACTTCAATAAGAAAGTTCTAGGAGCCAGAGGGAGATGAGGCTAAGGCTAGAGCCAAGAGAATCATTGCAGATTCTATTAAAGATCATATCATCCTCCATGTGTCATCCTTTAAGGCACCAAAAGGAAGTGTTCGATGATATGACGAAGCAAACAAACAAGAATAAGATATTGTTATAACCACCTTGAATGACCTCCCATGATCATGGGATTATTTCATTAGAGGAATGTGTGCCAGAAAGAAGTGATTACCTTCAGCAGACTATGGGAAGAGTGCACACAAGAAGAAGATCAACTCATAATAAAACAAGAGAATATGAAAGAAATTGAAGATCAAGCTCTAATGATTCAGAGAAGATCCATCAAGCAATGAGGAATATGATGAACTCAATTCTTGAAGAACCTCTTATCCATCTTAGAATTTGGATAAGAAATGATTATGTTATGAATGAAGAAAATGATGAAGCTGAAGGCTCAAGAAGGAGTCTACCCACGAAACAAATAAAGATAAGTATTCAATTGTCATTTCATGATATTATTTGGTTATGCATTTGTTCATATTCAGTTGATGTGTTATGAATGATAGAATGTTTGCATTAATGAAAGTATACTACTAATATGCATGTGATGGGTAAGTATCCAATGGTGCTATACAACTATCCATTCCTACTTATCTAGAATGAAACCTCTTTACTGACATATTGGATCAGTGTACAATATCAACGATGTCATGGTAGAGATGGAAGGCATCTAGAAAGTTTCCGTGAGATATGGATGAATGTTGTATTGGATAAAATAGTTGCATGATTATATCTTTATGCATAATAATTTTCCATTATGAATATGCCTTATGAAATGTTTCTAACCATACAACTGGTGCATTTGACTTGTAGGAAAGATCACGTACAATCGCCTACACGAGAAGAAGGATGAAACTTGTTCCAAAGAACAAGTGATTGCAGTTCAAGATTCACTCCAATAAGAATACATGAAGATGAACCTGAAGCTTCCATAGTGGAAGAAAAATATATTCAGAAGAATATAATGAGAACAATGGATGAATACCACCTTAAGAATGAGAAATAATTCAAGATGAAAATAGTATGATGATACTTCCAAACAAAGAAAGAAGGACATGTATGAGTACCCATGGGATAGAACATACAGTTACATAAGGAGCTTGAATATCACCTTGAGTGATGAAGATCTTAACCTTTGCTACAAGATTGAAGATGAAATCCTATAGAGGATGGAAAGCTCATAGATAGGTGCGAGAAGAAATTTTGAAAAGGTTCAAGATAGAGGATCTTGGCATCCACTGACCCTAGATGGATACATAGAATATTAGTAGCAGAGGAAGCTACTTGTCACTCCAGTACATAATGTTTCAGTACATAGAGTACAAAAGACAGAGGGATAATGATGATCCACTTCAGAGGGAGTGACTACAGAAGATCCTGAGTTTCGACATGGTACGATAGGATGGTCAGCTTATTGATGGATTTACGATTTACTAAGAGTAAAGTGGATTCCAACCTTTAATTCAAGGTTGAAGGAGGAAGACTAGTGATGCTCCTATTATATGATCTATTCCTGACAGGAAAAGAGGAACTCATTAGAGATGCAAGAAGGAGACTTGTTGTCGAGTTCGATATAAAGGACTTGGGTATGATGCACTACTTTCTAGGCATGGAGGTGTGGCAGAGTATAGATGGAATCTTCCTTGGACAAGGGAAGTATGTAGTGGAGATCTCGAAAAGGTTCGGGATGATAGACTGCAAGTCCATGGATACACCTATGGCATCGAACCTAAAGCTATTGAGTGATGCTTCATCAACGACGGTTGCTACCATGATGTATCATCATGTGATTTGTTCCTTGATATACCTGACGAATACGAGACCAAATATTTGCTTTGTTGTGAACACATTGAGCCAATTCCTGACTGATTACTACAAAGACTATTTTTAGGTAACTGAAGGGTACAGTTGATTATGGGCTCAAATATGAAGCGAATCATAATATTAACATAGACAGTTATGTAGATTCATATTGGGCATGCAGTGCCATTGATAGGAAGAACACTTTGGGGTGCTGCTTTAGTATGAGATCAGGTGTGATCTCTTGGTTTAGCAGGAAGGAATCCTGCATGGCACTAAGAAAAACTAAGTAAAAATATGTTGCCACTTGCTCGGCTATTTGGGAGGTAGTATGTTTCTTTTGAAAACTACTATTTGATTTGATTGATATAACTTTCATTTTTGTATGATGCAGAGAGGAGTAATCAAGCTCCAATAGTATGTGATCCAGATCGAGATCTCTCAAAAGAGGGTGTTCTAGCATAGTCGGTGAGATAGGTTGTCTGAGCATAAAAGCCTGGCAAAGCTCGTAGGTTTCTTAGATGTAAAAAGTACTATAGTTTGTCCTCATATGTAATCGGTCCTGACAAAGCTTGCATCTTATCCTTGGATGTAATCATCCCTGATGTAATTCTATGCTAGAAATGGCTAGAGTGAATTTTGAGTACTTCAGGGAGAAGCTTGGTGTTCTCTAGGTCAAGGTTCCCTCCAAGGGGAAGTGATGAGTCCATGAGCCCTTCTGACATGGTGGTGGGCTAGGCCTCCCATGGTTGGATGTAAATGATGAGCACTTCTGACATGGTGGCAAGCTAGGCCTCCCATGGTCGAATGCAAGTGTTGAGCCCTTCATACATGGTGGCATGCTGGGCCTCCCATGGATAGATGTAAGTGTTGTGCCTTTCTGACATGATGGAAGGATTGGTTCCTCCCATGGTAAGATGTAAGTGTAGTTCCTTTCTGACATGGTGGTAGGATTGGTTCCTCCCATGGTCAGATGTAAGTGATGTGCCTTTCTGACATGGTGGTAGGATTAGTTCCTCCCATGCTCAGATCTAAGTATTGTTCCTTTCTTACATGCAGGTGGAAGGATTCATTAAAGGAAATTTCAACTCAAAATGGGCCTACTAAGGAAAATTAATAAAATAATAGTTAAAATAATAAAATAATATTTATTAATTTTGGAGGAAGAAAAGAAAAAACTACTTTTTTGTTCGTATTTTTGACATATCTCTCTGTGTTTTTACTCAAATTTCGATTAGGAGAGCTCGTTGGATGCGGAATTAAATTCCGAATCAAATGAGTACCCACTTGGCATAATTTTGATCGGCCCCACTACCCCAAAAACAATAAATCCCTGAGAAAACATGGTGAGGATGTCATCATCATGTTTTTCAGGTATTTCTTGTTTTTGGGGTAGCGTGGCCCATCAAAAGTATGCTGAGTAGGTACTCAAATTACACATCAAATGAGCTCTCTTGATCTAAATTTGAGTAAAAACATAGGAGATATGTCGAAAATACGAACAAAAAATAGTTTTTTTATTATTCCTATCCCCAAATTTATATTACAAAATTGTTTAAGAGGTGCTCCCTTTTTTAATTTTAAAGCATTTTGATTCGCTAATACATGATGACATGGAATTTGTATTATTTTTGGAATGTTCGTTTTAAATTGAAATTTCCTCTAATGGGTTGCTTTTGTGAAGACTGAAAATTGTTCCTAGCTTTGATGTGTTGTTTTTCAAAGATTTATTTCCTATTTACTTTACATTTTTGGTTTTGTTTTAATTTTAATAATTTTTAATGCATTTTGTTTGGTTTTATAGGTTATATTTGTTTTGTTTTATTTTATTTTATTTATTAATTTTTGATTTCGCTTATTAAGTATTATATATCATTTAAAGTCTGAAAATGCTTATATTAAAGTTTATTCCAAGAATTATATTTAAAGTCTAACCTTTGCTTTTGAGCTCTTTATCAAAATTTTCATGAGAACTTTCCTGTAGCGCAAAATTCAGGGTTAATGCAATAAGGCACTTCAGGAATCTTGAATCATTGGATAGAGTGGTGGTTTATCCTGGCCATTGCAGCTCAAGACAATCGAAGATAATGGAAGTTCTTTCAACCACCTGTTGAAGACATCATGACACATGTCCATAGTTCGAGTTCCTAATCATGACAGATGTATGAAGAGGTGTAAAGATCATTGAGAAAATATTGGACTGTCACAATTTCGTGGTGTACAGATCATTGATAAAATCGTGGTCCTGACTGTCACGATTTCGTTTTGGTTATGATTTTACTGCTGCAGAGAAGGAGGTTGAAAATCATTGAAACTTCCTAAGGAAGTATACAAGCTAGGTTACAGTGCAGATATGAAGAAGAGTGGAAAGACTAATAGGTATGAACCTACTGATACGAGTTGGGAAAATGATTTTCTAGAATGTGCAGCATTATTTAAAAGGGCACGTTGGTTCAATTTCTTTGAAAATATCATAGGTTTCAACCCGGAGGTTTCATACCATTTTTCCCAGAATTTTATCAAGGATACTATAACATTTGATACTCTTAAGTTAGAATTAACAGAGGTATTAATTTTTGAAGCTACAAGTGTATCAATAGAGGGATAATTATGGTTTAAAAAGATCCCTTTCTTTCAGCTTTGACCCAAAGTGTTTCTTGCTACCAGAGATTGAATCCCTAGAATGGGGAAAATGAGTTCATTTGGACAAATTCAAACCTGAATGGAAGGAAGCTATTGGGATTGTGAAGAGCTATGTCACATGCAAAGGAAGGTTTGTTGTAGTCTTTAAATACCACATTAGGTTTTTACAACATCTGAACCAGAAGTCAAAAATCAATTTTCCTTTTTTCCTCTTAAAGAGTCTCCAAAAGATGTCTAACAGAATTAAAGGGCATATTGACCATACACACCAGTCGGTCTTTCACCATGGATTGATAAAATTAATTGTTAACATAGTCTTGCAGAGGAAGAACAAGAGTTGGGACCATTACCTATTCTGGTTAGGATTTACTATTGAACAAGAGGACCAAGTAAAGAAAATCCCCATGATTAAGTAGTTTGGTTTTGTTAAGAGGTTCAAGAAAGATTTAATTGATGATCTGATGAAGGATAATGTTTAGGAGAATAGTTTAGGTCAGGAATTCAAAGGACCTATGGATGAAGATGGAAGAAAAATACTGGATGGAATCCAGGAGAAAGTTTTGGAGATTCATAAAAGGGAAAATATAGTAGTTTCAAATAATGAGGAAGATATGGGTCCGATAGAGAAAAAACAGAGTTCTACTTGTATACAACAAAGATCAACCAAATTTTTTGTGGAAGCTGATTTAAAGGGTAAAGTTTTTCAAAGTTCAGAAGTTAAAGGTCAGAAAAAATCTCTTTTACAGATGAGAGAATCAATGTGGAGACCCAATACCAGGGATAAAAACAAACTCAGGTTAAATATGAAGAGGATATTGAACCCTAAATTGAAGAAATAAAATATTACATTGATCGAGGGTTCTTCAACTGAAGAGGATATGGAGAGTGAAAAAGGTTTAATCCCTCAACAAGTCTATATTGAGGAAGAGCATTGAGTTTCATTAGAACCAATGCAAGGAGGACATAAAGCTTTAGAAAGGGCAACTACTTTCAATATTGAACACAGCACGTCTTCAAAATTTCATTTTGTAGAAGAAATAGTGAAAGATGGGAAAGAAGATGAATTTATTTTTAAGAATTTTGACATCCCCTGGTTGTGAAATCAAGGTTTTGCATTACAGGGAGAAGGGCACATAGACTCATAAATAACCTTAAGAAAACTATGGAACAACACAAATCTCATATTTTTTTCTAAATGAGACTAATGATAGATTGGTAATGACAAATAGAAGACTAAGAGAAGATTTGGATGATATCAACACACACTATCAAGAGCTGATGGCTATGTCCAAAGAGACGTTGAAGAGGAAAAGGGAGATCCAGAGTTAGGCTGAAGGTTTAAACCAGAAAATTCAAAATCTAAGCCAGTAGAAGGAAGTGTTATTAAGAGAATCAGAATTTTGGAGACAGAGCAAGAGCGAAGTAAGAAGCAATCTTGTGGATTGGAGGGGATTTCTATGTTCACTGAAACAGCTAAGAATTTATGAATGCTTTATAGTGTCTAGGTGTCAAGTAGTTTAGTTTATTATAGATAATAGTTCTGTTATTTTGGAAAATACAAACTACTTTTGTAACTATTTTGAATTCATACCTAAAAGTTGGTTATGACAGTTATGAAACTACTTTGTTGGAAAATGATAAAAGCAGGAAAGAAAATGGAAGTAGGGTTCGAATTTGATTCAAGAAGGGTCTTTAGAGATTGATGTATGTCAAGCTAAGTCTTATGACTTTCATGTAAGTTTGAAGACTGAAACTGATATATACATAATTATAAGCCATTTTAATCTTCCATGTTGGTTTTATTTTTGGTCTGTTTGGCCACTCAATATATAATTTCACTTCTTGATTAATGTGTTTTTTTCATGCAGGTGCTTATATGTTGTGGATGAAATTAGTGTTTCGTTCATTGTGCTTATGGTTTACATTTTATGTATTTGCATCCTAGTTCTGCATTTTAGTTCATGATTCAGCACTTGTGTTAGCTTGGTGATGATTTACCTTCTTGATTCATAAACTTTCAAACCAAAATTATTAAAAACCAATTTCATTTTGCCTTATTTTTGAGATTGTTCTAGCTTGTTCCTGTAGTATTCTAGGAACAATTTCTAGCACAAACATATTTGGCGCCGTTGTTGGGGACGAAACTGAAGTATATCTTTCCTGGGATATCATCATTCATCCAATTTTGAGAGGTGAACAAAATCAAAAAATCATTTAGACTACTTTTTCACCCACATTGGTTCACAGTGGTTACCAGAAAGATTGGAACAAGAGGGAAACCTACTTCACCTTTACATTTGTGTGTCTGAGACCCTAGAAACAGATTTTGAAAGAAGTAAGACAAATTCAAAAATATCAGTCTTCTCCTTCTTCAAGAGGAAAAACAAAATCTATCTTGGTCAATCCCTACTATACCAGTTGACAATTTTCAAGTCTTTACTAATCCATGGTCTTACTAAAAAGAAAAAACTGAGTCTCCTGGTAAGATTCCCTTGTTTCAGTTTAAAACTAGTAAAATCCCTTTCCAAGCAGGTTTTAGCAAACTAAATAAACTCTTTCCTTCATTAAACCAAAGTAGCTCCAAAACGGCCGGACAGCAGCTAGATATGATGGATAGAATGGTAGCTACTAGATATGCTCCTTTAGTTCTTCCTCAGCCTCTAAATGATCTCCTTGGAGCATATTATCAGAAGCATTTACCTAGATTTAATGGTCTAGGTGAGACAACTGCTGAAGAGCATTGGGATGCATTCCTTAGTTATGCAGACAATCAAAATATTGAGGATAAAGATGTGTGGATGAGTATGTTTGTGTAGAGTTTAGATTAGGAGGTAAGGAAATTGTTCAGAGAACTACCAGCTAATTCAATAACTATTATAGAGCATCTATAAGAGGTGTTTATGAGGTAGTGGGGAGCCTCGAAATACCATACCTATTACATCACATAATTTGGAGCTTTAAGAAGAAAAAAGGATGAAACTATAGCAGAATTTTCTAAATGTTTTAATAAGATGTATGGTAGGATTCCAGCTGAAATCAAAACTTCTGAAACTTCAGCTAAGCTAACTTATGTAAATTCCCTTGATCATGAATTTTCCTTGCATCTAAGCGAAAGAAGGCCAGACACTTTATTAAACATGAAGGGGGCTGCATTGGAAGTGGAATCAAACATTTTAGCCTCAAATAGGCTCAAAGAAAATTCAGATCATCAAATATATGATCGAAAAGGTAAAAAGGAGGTTATTCCACCAACTTCTACATCATAGACAACAGATAGCAAAATATATGAGATGGCAAAGTTAGTAAAAAATTTAACAGCAAAACTAAATAAGTTGGGGTTAGAAAAGAATTCAAGTAAGCCTGCATACGAAGGAGAAAGGAACCCTAATCAATTTAGGCTCCAATTTGCTCATAGATTTATCCCTAGGGAACGAATAAACAATGACATTTAGATGGAACGAAGAGAGAATGAAGATCAGAGAGTTCCTCCTCCACTCCAAAATAATGTGGTTGGTGAAATTGAGGAAGGTGAGGTTTCATAGTATGAATATTCAAATTAGGATTTAAATTAATTTCGGGAATTATCATCAGAGGGTTTCCTAACTGAACATGACTATCTAAACTCTGAGTTTTCGATGAAAATATTTATCAAACAGAAAGTGATTTGGGTCCTGAAGTTTCAGCTAATATATGCCAATCTGAACCTAAGAGGTCTATTAACTTGAGGTCTAGTCCAAAGCATGTTTCGCAAATTCCTAAAAAGAAAACAACTTCTCCTCCTAAACAGTCATGTAATCAAACACATGAAAAGAGACCTAATCACGGTGACCAAGACAAGGCTATAGAGATTGAATAAGTGAACAGGACTGTGAAAACTTTAATTTTGAGAATGAATTATGTAAGAACAAGATTCTAGTACCATTTACTGAATTGATGAAGAATCCTTGTTATAGAAATCTTGTTCTTAAAATGATAGGTTCACCTACTAATCAGATACCTTCAGATACTGTGAATCTCCAAGAACAACATCCTTAAATCCTTATTGGTTCTTCCCTAGCTCATAAGAGTGAAAATGATTCAAATTCTAGTTCTCCACCTTTTTATATAGTTCTGACTATTCATGATCAAATGATTGACAACTATTTATTGGATTTTGGAGCTTCTCACAATTTGATTCCTAAAGCAGTCATGGAGGCTCTTGGTTTGAGTATCAGAAAACCATATCATGACTTATATGCATTTGATTCTAGAGCTGTTAAATTCCTAGGAGTGATTAAGGATGTAGTGGTAAATTTGACTCAATTACCCATGAAAAGTGTCATTATGGATGTGGTGGTTGTTGATATCACTCCTAAGTTTGGAATGTTACTTTCAAGGTCTTGGGAAAATAAAATAGGTGGTGCATTACAAATGGATTTAACATATGCAACCATTACTGCTTTTGGAGGAGAAAATAGGAGACTGTATAGGGTATTACAATATGCTTATATTGTCACAGATGATAAGAACCCAACAAACCATCCACTTTATGCCATAGAAAAATATTTGGGGTCTTCTATGCTACATTTCATTGATGACAATACAAATGGCATGCTACACGTAGAAAAGGAAAAACCAATCAAACGTATTGTTGAAAAAAAATATGAGTTATGGAAAATGTATTTTGATGGCTCCTCATCCAAGAAAGGAGCAAGAGCTGGCATTGTTTTTATTTCTCCTGGTGGAGAGATGATTAGTTTGACGTATAAGTTGGAATTTGTGACTACAAATAACATAGCAGAGTATGAGGCATTAATACTTGGATTAAGGGCTGCAAAGGACCTGGGCATTCAACAGATTTCTATTTGTGGTGACTCTGAATTAGTTGTCCAACAAGTGAGGGACAAATATCAAGTAAAACATGATTTGTTGAATGTATACAAAAATGAGGTGTGGGATATGATTTATAATTACTTTATAGAATTTAATATCTCCTTAATTCTCAAGGATCATAATCAAATAGCTCATTCACTTTCTTTGGTAGCCACACATTTTTGAATTCCAAAACAGACCCAACTAAAATATCTAATTGAAGTCAGATATAGGCACTCAGTACTAGATAATATCAAACAATGGAGGGTTTTTGAAGATTATTTGGAAATAAAAAGGTTCTTGGAGTTAACTGGAAAGTTTTCAAATTCATTAGTTGATTAGGATCAGGATAATGAAGTTGAGGATGTTGATGAATATTCATAAAATTCAATTGATGGACATAAGATTATTGACTTAAAGGGAAATTTTATTCCTAAGGGTTTGGTTCCCCTTGAAAGGATCTTTTCTAAATATGATACTCTGCTAAAACCAGTCATGCAATCTTCAGAAGAGATTGTTATCGGTTGTAACATTGGCACAGAAGAGTAGCCCAAGATGGTGAAAACTTCAAAAAATCTCTTAGTAGAGCAAATGAATAGGTATATTAAATTATTGAAGGAATTTGTTGATGTCTTTTCCTGGTCTTATGACGATTTAAAAACCTATGATACCAACATTATTCAGCGTAAGGTTCATTTGAAACCAAATGTGAAACCTTTTAGAAGAAATTAAGAAGAATTAATCCATCTTTCTTTCTAGTTATAGAAAAAGAAGTCAAGAAATTATTGGATGCAAAGATAATTGTACCACTTAGATACACTTCTTGGGTAGAAAATTTAGTTCCAGTACAAAAAAAATGGAGAGATAAGGTTGTGTGTGGATCTTCGTAATTTAAACAGAGCTTCCCTAAAATATAATTATCCACTTCCCAAGATTGAGCAAATTTTGTGAAAAGTAGTAGGTTCCCAGAGAATTTCAATGGTGGATGGATTCTTCGGTTACAATCAGATTGCTATGCATCCGGATGATGGGGAGAAAACAACCTTCAGTACGCCCTGGGGTATATTCATGTATGACAAGATTCCATTTGGTTTGATGAATGTTGGTGCGACCTTTCAAAGAGCTATGTATATAGCCTCTGTTGGAGAAAAGGAAAAATTTGTATTAATTTATTTGGATGATATCATAGTGTTTTCTCAATCTGATGAAGAACATATGAAACATCTGAAACAAACCTTTTTTAAATGTAGAAAATATGGACTGTCATTAAATCCTAAGAAGTCTCATTTTGTTGGATAGATGCACCAGTGCTAGTAAGCCCAGAGTTTTCAAAATATTTTTTGACATTTTATTTGGCATCTCAGGATACAATAGTCATCGTTCTATTACAAAAGAATTTAAATGGACTAGAGCAGCCTATTTCTTTCTTTAGTAAGGAAATGATTTTTTTTAGGATTTATATTATGCATTCAAAGATCATTTCCTATGTACCTAATGCTGCTATTAAGGATATTTTAACTTAGCTAGATCATGAAGGAAACCGGGGGAAATGGTTTGCGAAAATTATGTAGTATGATGTGGAGATTAGACCTACTAAGTTTGTAAAAGGACAGGGCTTGGAAAAACTATTGGTTTATTCAAATTGTGAAGCCCTTGGTCTTCATTTGATGGCGGAACATTCAATACAGGAAGAGTTGCAAACAAGGAAAGGTAAAGAACAAATCATGGATAGGTGTGCAAAATCAGAATGGTATGCTGATATAATTTATTTTTTATTGCATTTGCAGTGTCCTCTGCATTTGGACAAGAAAGTAGCTAGATAAATAAAATTCAAGGCCACTAAATTTTGTTTAGTAAATGAACAATTACATTGGAAAGATCCAGGAGGAGTATTCCTTAGGTGTTTGGAGAAACCTGAAATTGAAGAAGTTATTTCAGAATTACATGAGGGAGCCTGTGGAGGGCACAAATTTTGGAAAGCGACTGCTTATAAAATTCTAAGGCTTGGATACTACTGACCTTCTTTGTTTTATGATGCTTATCAGCAGGTCAGAGCTTGCATTCAGTGTCAAAAGTTTGCTAGAAAACAAAAACTTGTGTCCCTACCGTTGAATCCCATTGTGGTAAATGCTCCTTTACAGTAGTGGGGTCTATATTTTATAGGTGAGATCAATCCTACTTCTTCTGGACAACACAAATGGATACCTACAGCTACTGAAGTTTTCAAAAAATGGGTGGAAGCTATTCCTACAAGGAATACAACTGATAAGGTAATCATCAATTTTATTCAAAAAAATATTTTGAGTAGATTCAGGTGTCCTAAGAAATTACTGACTGATAATGATAACGCCTTCAAGTCTAAATCAATGGTTTCATTTTGTGAACAAAATGTAATTGATTTGAAGCATTCTACACCCTATTACCCTCAAGAGAATGGATTGGCAGAATCAACTGATAAGAATATCATTCAGAGCATTAGAAAACTATTAATTCAAAACAAGAGATATTGGGATTCAATGTTGAAGTATGCACTTTGGGTTGATAGAATAACAACTAAGAAAGCCATTGGTTCATCTCCTTTTCACTTAGTGTATGGCACTCATATTTTTTTTCCAATCCAATTAGGTAGTCCAGTAATCAAATTTTTTCAGGATAGTCAAGAAGAGCCTAATGATATTCAAAGAAGAATTTTCTCATTGATTGAATTGCAGTAGGAACGTGAAGCTTTAGATGAAAAATCTCAAATTTAAAGGAAAAAAATTAAGGAAATATTTGACAGGAAAGTAAAGGAAGATACCTTTTCTTGTGGAGAAATGGTACTTAGATGGGATGCCAGAAAAGAACAAAAAGGTAAGCATGGTAAATTTGACAATTTGTGGCTGGGTCCTTTTATAATTTCAAAAATTTTGGAAAATAATACCTTCATACTGCAGACTATGGAAGGTGAAGAATTGTCCAATCCAGTGAATGGATGATTCCTTAAACATTTTTACAGTTACTGAAGGTGAAAGAGTTGTCATTCATTGTATATAGTGGTGTGAGATAAGTTGAATAAAGACTCAAATTTCCCAATGTAATTTTTTGTAGAATAACAGACAATTTTAGTTGAGATGGAAGAAGGCACTGATCTACAGGTTCTTGAAATATCACAAGGAGGATTTCATCCCATAGCAAGAGCCAAATGTTAAGACTAAAAACTGTTCCTAGCTTTGATGTTTTGTTTTTCAAAGATTTATTTCATATTTAAATTACATTTTTGGGCTTGTTTTAATTTTAATAATGCTTAATGCATTTTGTTTGGTTTTATAGGTTATATTTTTTTTGTTTTATTTTATTTTAAAAAAATAAAAATTTTCCTTTGGCTTATTAAGTATTATATATCCTTTAAAGTCTGAAAATGCTTATATTAAAGTTTATTCCAAGAATTATATTTAAAGTCTAACATTTTTTTTGAGCTCTTTGTGAAAATTTTCATGGGAACATTCTTGTAGTGCAAAATTCAAGGTTAATGCAATAAGGTGCTACAAGAATCCCAAATTATTGGAAAGAGTGGTGGTTTATCGTGGCCGTTGTAGCTGTAGACAATCGAAGATAATGGAATTTCTTTCAGCCACCTGTTGGAGACATCATGACCCATGTCCATAGTTCAAGTTCCTAATCATGACAGATGTATGAAGAGGTGTAAAGATCATTGAGAAAATCATGGAATGTCATGATTTCATCACTTGATCTGGATCATCATCAAGTCTAGATCATCCTCACATGCTATCTCAGATGGTGCTATCTCTATTCTTCTCGTCACAGGAATTTCTACAGAGTCAGCCCTGTAGGCCTACCCTTCATGTAGGTCTTCATCAGCACTTATATCTGACACTTCAGTCATAATGGCCCGCCCAACTCTTACATCTGACCTCATCTTGTCAGAATGGCACACCCAGCACTCACATCTGACCTCATCTTGTCAGAAAGGCCCAGCACTCACATCTGACCATGTGTAAACACATCGCGCCAGAATGGCTCAGCACTTATATCCGATCATGTGCAAGCACATCGCATCGGAATGGCTATGCACTTACATCTAAACCCAGCTTGTCAAAAAGTCACAGCACTCACATCTGACCATGTGTAAACACATCGCGCTAGAATGGCTCAACACTAATATCCAACCTCATCCTATCAGAAAGGCTCTGCACTTACATTCGACCATGTGTAAACACATTGCATCGAAAGGGCTCTCAGTCCCAGACTGAGGATTCCTGGTAACTGACTAGGTGCCTCCATTCAGAATGGCTAGCACTCACATATGACATGGGAGGAAACTAATCCTTTAACCATGACAGAATGGCTCATCCCTTACATCTGATCAAGTAGGAACATATCCCTCTATCACATCAGAATGTCTTTTAGTCCTAGACTAAGTTTTCCTGGTAACTGACCAGGAACCTCCATTCCAAGAATGGAAATAGCCCTTATATCTGATCATGTAGGAACCAATCCTACAATCATATCAGAATGGCTTGGCACTCATATCTGACATGGAAGGAACCTAAATCCTCTCACCATGACAGAATGGCTCAGCCCTTACATCTGACCATGGAAGTAACTTAATCCTCTCCCATGTCAGAATGGCTCACAGAATCATCACTTCCCTTTGGAGGGAACCTCGCTCTGGAGAACACCAAGCTTCTCCCTGAAGTACTCAAACTTCACCCTAGCCAACAGCTTCATCAACAAATTAGCTATCTGACCGTCTGTCACAACATACTGGAGCTTCATTGCTCCCCTCTGCACCATATCCCTAATATAGTGATACTTGATCTTGATATGCTTCAACTTGTCATGGAACACTGGGTTCTTCGACAACTTCACACAAATTTGGTTCTTGCAATATATACAGGTAGCATCTAAATGGATATCAAATAAAGGAGACAGTAGCTTCCTTAGCCATACTACCTCACAACAAGCTGAAAAATCTATGACATACTCTACTTCAGCTGTACTCAGTACCACACAGGATTGCTTCCTACTAAACCAAGAGATCACACCTAATCCCATATTGAAGCGACACCCTGAAGTGATCTTCCTATCGATGGAACTGCCTGCCCAATTTGAATCAACATAACCCTCCAGGTTAATCTTTTGATTCGAATCATACTTGAGTCGATAATCAACTGTACCCCTCAGGTACCTCATATTATGCTTTACGGAAATCAAGTGAACATTTATCAGATCTGTCAAGAATTGGCTCAAGGTGTTCATAGAAAAGCAAATGTCTGGTCTTGTGTTTGTTAGGTACATCAAGGACCCAATAATTTGATGATACATCGTAGCATCAACTGAATCTGATGAACCATCACTCAATAGCTTCAGGTTCGATGCCATAGGTGTGGCCATAGCTTTGTAGTCCATCATCCCAAACCTCTTCATGATCTCTATTGCATACTTCCCTTACCCGAGGGAGATTCCATCTGTATTCTGCCATGGCTGCATGCCTAAAAAATAATGCATCATACCCAAGTCCTTCATTTCGAATTCAGCAGCAAGCTTTCTCTTTGTATCAACAATCAACCCATCCATACCTATTACAAACAGATCATCTACATATAGTAGAAGCGTCACTAGGTTGCCATCTTTAACCTTGTAGTAAAGGTTGGAATCTGCTTTACTCTTGGTAAATCCTAAACTAGATAGAAAGCTATCAATTCTATGGTACCATGTTCTAGGTTCCTATTTCAAAGTGTACAGGGATTTCTTCAATTTTCACACATGAGACTCCCTATCATGTGTCTCAAAACCGAGTGGTTGTTCTACATACACTTCCTCTTCCACTACACCTTTCAAGAAAGTAGTCTTGACATCCATTTGGTGTATCTTCCATTTCATTGCTGTAGCCAAGGAAAGTACTGATCTGATGGAAGTGTATCTGGCTACAGGTGCAAAGGTTTCTTCATAATCTATTCCTTCTTTTTGGGAGAAACAACGAGCTACAAATCTTGCCTTACATTTTTCAATGCTACCATCTGTAGCATGCTTGATCTTGTAGATCCATTTGGAAGTTACAAATGACTTCCATTCTAGTCTTGAGACAACATCCCAAACATCATTCTCCATGATAAATTGATACTCTTTGATCATAGCATCCTTCCATTCTTTCTGTTCTGCTGCCTCTTCATAGTTGGAAGGTTCTTTATCGATGAAATCAGATAGTAATGCTACATACCCAGAGTAGGATCTAGTCCTCTTTCTTTCTCTGTAATTCTCTTTTGGAGCCCCATATCTTTCCACACCTTGGATAATTTCACGTACCCAAGAAGGTTTCCTCTTATGAGGATTCTTACCCAGAGGTGGATCTACAGGTCTTTGTGGTTCTTCAAATTCTCGATCTTCCCCTTGAGTTTCTTCGTTCATGGTTGTATCATGAATTCTGGGTGCTTCTGCTTCTTCAAGTTCTTTAGCAGGTTTCTTTCTGGATTTGTTGTAAGTTGTGTCTTCATCAAATGTCACAACCCTACTGATTTCAATCTTCTTGTATCCTGGGAAATAGATTCGGTAAGCCCTCGAGCTTTCAGAGTATCCCACAAATATACCCTTCTTTCCTGAAGTATCTAATTTTGTCCTCTTCTCTTTTGGAATGTGTATGTACATAGGACAGCTGAATATTCTGAGATGGCTAACTTCTAGTTTCTTTCCGGAGAAGAATTCTTCAGGAGTCTTGTTCTTGGGTACTCTATGTGGAGTACAGTTTTGTACATACACTGTTGTTCTGGCAGCTTCTTCCCAAAGATGCATAGCAAGATCTTGATCATGAAGCATAGCTCTTGCAGCTTCCATGATAGTTCTATTCTTTCATTCTACAATCCCATTCTTTTGTGGATTATAAGGACTAGACAACTCCCTCTTAATCCTTGAGTCTTTGCATAACTCTTTGAATTCATTTGACGTGAATTCTCTGCCATTATCTGATCGAAAGGTCTTAATCTTCTTTTTAGTTTGATTCTCAATCAAGGCTTTGAATTCCTTGAATTTGCTGAATACTTCATCTTTTTTCTTAATGAAGTAGATCCATGTCTTCCTAGAAAAGTCATCAATGAAAGAAACATACTATACATACCTACTTAGTGAAATTGATGACATTGGACCGCATACATAGGAGTGGATGATTTCCAAGATTCATTTTTCTTTGCTCTCACTACTTGGAAATGTCTTCTTTGTGTTCTTTCCTTTCACACATCCTTTACAGACCCCATCATGTTTTGCTTGTATTTCTGGAAGACCTTCAACAACTTTTCTTGCAAGAGGTAGTGCTCCGTAATGCACATGTGCAATCCTTCTATGCCAAAGTTCATTTCGATCTACTGTGTCATGGACCAAGGCTTGTTCTGGATGGCCCTTCAATTTGTACAAACCTCCTTCTTATTCCCCAATCACTATTGCATCATCAACAGTCTTTCCTTTTGGCCACATGATGACTTGACCATCTATGAATGCAACCCTCATTCCTTTTGCATCTAATGCAAATATGGAGGGAAGTTTCTTCTTGAGTCCTGGTACAAACAATACTTCCTTCATTTTCATAGACTTTCTAGAGTCTAGCTTATAGGAGGATTCCCCACTACCTTTTATTGGATACTAGTAGTCATCTCCTAGTTTCACCTTACGAGGTGATTCATGTTCTGAAAGTTTCAGAAAGGATTCCTTGATTCCAGTCATGTGCCTGGAAGCACCACTATCTATAAGCCAATCATTGCTTCCATGAGTAATGTTTCCTGTGAGAGTGGAAATCAAAACATATTCTTCCTCGCTTGAAGAATCTTCACTTTCATATCTGGTTCTCTTTGATGAAGGTTCATCATCCTCTGCAGCATGAGCATTATGTCTTCTCTTGTTTCCCTTCTTCTTGTGAGAGCTACTTTTGTTCTTAGGACAATCTCTAGAAAAGTGTCCTCTCTCATCACTTGTATAGCAAATAAACTTAGACATGGAGATGGATCTTCTCACTCCTTTCAACTACCACCGGTGGAAGGAGGACATGGAGATGATGCTAGACTCCAATAGTCTCTTAAGACTCACAATGGAGACAAAAATGAGTCAATTCATTATGTTGACAAAGAAAATTACTGGAATAGGCTTGATGAAGCCTATGGATACTTGTCGAATTTCGAAACACTAAATGACTTCTTCACAAAATTCAAGAAACTAGTGTTCCAATTGAAGCTATGCAAGGACGTTGAGAAGGAGGATAATCAACTCATCCTTGACATTCTCTCCAAACTTGGTGCAAACAATTTAGTATTTTTATCAACATTTCATTATGTAAATCTCTCTACCCCAAACTAGAAGATTCCTACTCTTAAATCTTTCATTGAATCTCTCACTCAGGAGCATGCCAAGTTGATACAAATGGGGTACATTCGATCTTCTAGAGATCAAGAACTTGTTGCAGGAGTACCTAATGTATCAAATGATAAAGGGAAGAAAAAAGATGAGTCTTCTGTAGAGAAAGAGCAGTCAAAAGAGCCTTCAGGTTTGAAGAGAAGCAAGAAGAATGGCAAAGGAAAGACACTATGTTCTACTATGGAAGGGGATTTCATCCAGAAAGAACCTCCATGAGAAGAACAATTGATGAGATGTCTCTTCTTCTGAAAAAACATAACATTAATATACCTTCTATCATAGGGAAGGCTGACCATAGAGAAGAAACTCAAGAATATGAAGAGAAATGCCATGCATTGAAGGCTAGTTTCTCAATAGCACATGCCTTCCTTATTGATTCTAGAGCTTCCAATCATATGGTTGCATCCAAAGAATCATTCTCTTCTTTGCAGTATTTTGATTGTCCTAGTATTCAGATGGGAAATAACAGTAAAGTTCAAACCAAAGGGAAGGGCTCTATGAAGCTTGAACATGGGAAGTTCAAAGATGTGCTTTGTGTTCCCTCCCTAGCTGCAAACTTGTTACATCTATACCAAATGACTCATACTGGCTCTCCAAAGAGAGTCATATTTGGTCTTGACGTAGTGGAGATCACAGATATCTCTACTGGGAACATTGTAGCGAAGGGTGCTACAAATCATGCCTCCAACACATATGATATCTCACACATCATGTCATTTTAGAACCAGTGCAGTCTTAGTAGCCACTTGCAAGGGAAGGTAAAAAAATCTCATCTACTTCTTTTGTAGTTTCCACTAGTATTGCAGATCCAGCTATATCAGTTTATGAGATTAAGATTCAGGGTGATTCAGACCCAGATCCAGTCCCTACTTCCAAACTAAAATATAGGAAGATGACTGGAAAACCATCTGATACTCAAAAGGGAAAGACCCTTGCGCTATGTCATGTAGTCTTACCTCCTTCAGAGAGATTCAATAGAATCCCTATAATATGCTACATGGCAAGGGCTGAGTCTCACTACATTAAAAAAAATAGAGCTGATCATACACCTCTTCATCTAGCAAGAGACAAAGGTTACATTACTCATTCCTTCTATCATCATTTTGGGAGAAGAAGGAGAAATATACATGTCAGGCCCCAGGATACCTGTGAAAAGAACATCATGCATGCTGGTTCGCTACATCACAGAGATTGCAACAACACATTTTCAAGTTTTTCAAAATTGAATTTTGATTCTAGCTTCTTAGTTAGAGGGGGGGATTTTTTCCCATATGGTTTTTTCCCCATCTCCTTGTATTGAGCAGTTACTTTACTTTACTTGATGTAATGGGTGACCTATAGTCTTAGTTACCAGGGCCCACAAATTTTCCAAGTTAAGATTTAGGGGGGGTGTTAGGATTATTAATCCTCCCTTGTCCAATTTGGTGACATGTCTAAATCAGGAGTCATGTCTAAATTGGGAGTCCTTCCAGTCTACTTTTAGTCACTGGCACCATTGGATCCACTTGGCCTAATTGGGGCACACGTTCCAATTACTAAAGTGTGGGGAACACTAATTGAGGCCTACTGCCACTGATTTCACTTGCATGCATCAGCTTAGGATCCTCCTAGATCAATCCCTACAAATTAGAAACCACTGGGAGTGTCTATACTGACCAAGATCAGTCGAGTTGAGTTGGTGACTAGTAAATCTCAGTTAGGAGTCAGTTACATTAAGTTCTAATCCCTTACATTCGGTTCTACTCAGCTAGCACTAATATTGCATGGATGCATGTAGGTGAGGCACATTTACTGGCCTACCTCAGTTAGTTAGACTAGTTAACACTGAATTACACACTTGAGTTGTGATTTAGAACTCTAAGAATGATTTAGACAAGGTTAGTCAACCATTCAGTCAAGTACATTATAATCAATTTGAATTTCCTCACATGGATTCGAATTGCATGTGGCTATTTATCCATTGTACTTCATTGTAATTATTATCTAATTAATTTTTTATTAATGAAAGCATTCACAGTTGGAAGCCATTTTTGAATTGTTTCATTCTTTGATTGCTGAGTAAATTCTGTGATCTATCTTGTGAGTTGTGTGTTGGTCCATAGATCTATGTGCTCAATTTAATAAAATAAGTTCATAAAAGATCCTTCAAGCGTTCAATGTTATACTTGTGATCAAAAGAGACACTTTGCAAGATATTGTACCAAGAATAAGGAATCCTTCAACAATAATAAAAGACACCATGCTCACACCACCAAAGACGATGAACGAACAAACAAAATATGCAAAAGAGAGAAGTATGATTCTAATGAAGCATGTGTGCCAATATCAGCACTCATGGGCATTATCTCACATGGAAGCAATGATTGGTTTCTAAATAGTGGGGCATCTAAATATATGATGGGATACAAAGAATCATTCGTCAATATGTCTGAGCATGAGTCACCTCACAAGGCCAGTCCGAAAAGCAGAAAGGCAGAAAGCAGAAAGTCAAAATCGTGAAAAATTGAGGTTTCGACTTCTGCATTCTGCCATGTGGAAAGACAATAGTGGAAGGACACCATTGTGGGAGTGGAAAGGAGGAAAGAAAGAAGTTCAAAAAAGTGGAAAGTTGAGTTTCTGATTTCTACCTTCCGCATTGCGGAAAAGAAGTTGCGGGAAGGCCGACGTGGAAGCAAAAAATTGGAAGTGCAAAAGTTTGGATTTTGGAAAGACTAGATTTTTTGATTTCCGCAATCCACATGTAGAATGATTGGTGTGGAAAGGATAGTGTGGAAATAAAAGTTGTGGAAACCTAATGACCGTGGAAGGAAGTTTGCGGAAACAAGAAAATTGTGAACTCCAGGTTGTGGAAGAAGTTAAAGATTTCCTGCAAGCCTTGAAGATGATGACCGCAAGTATGAAGAGAATGTACACCATTGTTGGATAAATATCAGATAGCTTTAATTTTGAAAAATAATTAAATGTTCATAAACATAATTATGAAGGGTGTGGTTAACAATGTTAGGACGGTTATGACTAACAAAAGGCACATAAACAAAGTTAGATTATCGTAAGGACATGACTATTTGAAAAGGTATGTTGTTTTATTGATGTTTAAGAATAATATATAAACTAAATCTTGAACAGGAAGTGGAGTGTCTCTGTCATATAGATCTATTTATCTGGAGCATAAGACAAAGAACAAGAATTTTAACAATAGACAAAGTTTTTAAAGAATATATGGGAGTCTGATAAAAATACATACAAGGGTGCATGCATGGTGCTAGGGTAGGATACATGCCTGCAAGGGGGTCTTATCCTCCTTCCAGTAGTGGTCGTAGAATCAGGGTATTGGTGTATCCTTATTTTTTGGTGTAGGAAGAAACCAGGGTGTGGGTGCATTCTTCTGTAGTGGAAGAGAAACTTGGGGATTGTGGTCTCCAGTAAGTGGGTTCTTGCAAAATAACTATTGTAATTGTAAAAAAAAAAATTGCAAATAATAGAAACATGTTGGTGGTTTACCTTATTGTGTTCCATGTTAAAACATTGTGTCCAAATTTGTTTTTACATTTTCTAAAATAAAATAAATCGTGTTTAGATTCTGTCATTGATTCACCACCCACCGCCACCCTCCCCCCCCCACTTTTCTCAGTGACAAGACCTGATTCATCAATTGGTATCAAAGTAGGATCCTTCACAACATTTTAACCACTAGAAGGAATATCCTATTAAAATCACTATGGATTAGCAAATGAACATGTCAATTAGAGTCCCCATATTTGATGGTGAAGACCATGTTTTCTGGAATATTAGAATGAAAAACTATCTGATTTCCATCGGTTTGGAAGTTTGGGAATTAGTTAAAGAAGGATATAAATTTCCAGAGGTCACTCCCATAGAAGCAGAAGAATGGAAGAAATTGTGGGAACATGAAAAGGTTGTGAATACATTACAAGATGGAATAAGTAAGAAATTTCTTGTAGGAGTACTGACCTATAAAATTGCAAAAGAGATCTAGGACAAATTGGAAACCATATATGAAGGAGACTCCAAAGTAAAGATGGAAAAACTTCAATATCTCAAACTACAATATGAAAATCTAAAAATGAAGGATGAAGAAAATATTTCAGAATACTTATAAAGAGTTGAGAATATTGTTAATGCAACCCAAGGTTTGGGAGCAGAAGTACCAAACTATGATTTAGTTGAAAAGATACTAAGAAAACTTCCTATGAAATATGATCCCAAAGTATCCACTCTTGAAGACCAACAGAAGCTAGAAGATATTACCCTGGATGAATTGCATGGAATCCTCACAGCCTATGAATTAAGGCTAGGTATTGATAATCTCCAAATAATTGAATGCTTCATAACTATGTATCATTGATCATGGAACTCATGCTCAATTTTTTATCTAGAGCCAAAGCTATATATGGAAATTTAAAAAGGCAATCTTTTAGCCACTCGACAATGCTACTAGACTTACTATATATCGAGTTCACCTCAGTCACCCTTCATTTGTTATTAACAACAGTTCTGTCATGTTCCTAAGTCTTCTTCTCCAATCATCATACTATTCATATATGAGATTATCTCTTCTTTATATCAATAACCTTCACAAACTGCATACAAATGTTTTCAGACTTCATCCTTCTTCTCCTAATTTTCATTCTTGATGCTACGTCTGCTCTCAAACTTTATCCCCGTCTGCCTTCCTTCCTTTTTCCAATGTTTGCAATCTCATCCTAGGACATGTTATTTTAATTGGAGCAGTCATCCATTTTCCTTGAGTCCACCTTCCAATTTCATGGACTAAGCATGTATCAACGTCTTTGAAGGACCTCAAACATGGCTTTCCATATGGCATCCCTCTTCTGTGCAAAGATCAACTTTATTTACAAACAACAAAACATCCTTTTTCATCCATTCCTAAGAATATATTTGGTTCTTATCATTACTCCTTTGGTCTTCAAATATTTTTGCATTATTCTTCTTCCAAGATTCATCTACTTTCCTTGCTGATGGATACGAAAGACTCCTCATTGATTGTCTTCTTGGACTTGCACATACTTGGGATTTATGACCAAAGGAACCACAGGCGAAGCACCTCAATGTGTGAAAGTTGGTTTCAAAATGTCCAATTTAGTCACATGTCCAACATCTAATTGTGTTACTTCGAATTCCAACACTTCTTCTTCCATAGAATGTGCAATCCATAGCCGTGTGACAAAAACCACTACACCCATATAAAAACCCATCAAAATTAATCTCATACCTAGAATTAAATGGTCCCTTCTGTAGAATAGAGTTTTTTGTTGATTGTGTCCTTCTTGATCCTTGTTGATCATGACACTTTTCTCTACTGACTTTATGACTTCTATATTTCTCTTCAAATTTTTCTTGAGATGGCTAGGGACTTTCTCCTTCTTTAGAATTATTCCGTGACTTGTCAAATCCTATTCTAGTCTTGTCATGTGGAGATATCAGATTGTTGAGAATGTGATCCAAGATCATATAACCTTTTCCAAAATTTGACTTAGTTATTAATACATTATTTATCCTTGACCAAATTTTTAAATAAAGAATTTCATGGTCCTGTCTTTGGCAGATTTCAACTTTCATATTGAGTTTCCTTCTTAGATCTTCTTCAAAGTTGTTTTCAATTTGTCTCATAGCCTTGAAATTCCTCTTGATATTTTTGCAATTGATCCCTTAGAAAATGGTTTTCTATTATGAGTTTTGATACTTCATTCTTATTTTGTTCAAGAATTCCTTAATATTTAACTACTAGAGTTTGACCCATGCTCAATCTTGCTATTTTTTCTTTCAGGGAATCAATTTTAGATTTTTGAGTATTACATACCTTTTATTTGTCATTTAATTGTCTTGACATGGATTCTTCAAGTAGTTGTGTTGCTTTTGTTTCTTGACATCTTTTTTCAGCTTTCTTTCTGATCGTTTTTCTTAAGTCATAAATATCTTCTCGTGCAGCTACAAGTTCCTCCTCATAATTCACAATACCTTCATCAACTTCTTCAGTCAAATGAGATCAATTGTCACATTCTAATTCATTATGGACATAGTGTTTAGGAGAGCCTTTACCTTCATGGTTGATTGAGTTCATCAAGATCGTACTGGCTTTAGTTTCCTGTCCTTCATCTGAATATAGATCCTTTAGTTTGTCCCAAAGCTATTTAGCTGAGACACATTATCCTTCCCTTATCTTGACATGATTAGGTAATTTGTCTAGTATAATTTCCATTTATTTTTAGTTGTAACTTCTAGATTCTTTCTAAGTTATTGATTTCACTTTCTTTGGAGGGACATAACCATTTATAATTGACTCCATATATCATACCTAGAATACTGCAACTACAACTTCATCTGTACACTCCATACTGCATATATGTTCTCATGAAACAAAGGTGTTTCATTTTTCGAATAATCCATATGTATAAGGATCTCCTTCAAGCTAGTTAGGATTGCGATGAAGGATTAGCTCTAATACCAATTGTTATACACAATGGTACACTAAGAGGGGGGGTGAAACAATGTCTTCTAAAGCTTATACCATTTTCAACATTTAAAGTATTATTACTGATTACAGATTTAAAGTTGTAATAACACAAAAAAATATAACAAAAGGAATGGCGATCATGAGTCACATACACATGATGCAGACAAACAAATATTCATCTTTATTTGATCACCTACTCAAATGAGGTTGCAACCTCTGTTTAGAAACTCCTTCTTGTAGAGAGCACCAACTCTCATGTTTTCTAGCAACGACTATAATAACATTCTCTAGCTACAACTAGGTGGAAGCACCAACTTCCACTTGTATAGGCTCCAACTTGTGCAAAGAAAACAAACAATTTTCCCTAGCACCACCATTCCACCCTTGTTTCTCAGACTTAAAACAGGTACAGTACAATATTTACAAAAACAGATATAACAATTCAAAATGACTATGTTCAGATATGCTCTTGAATTTGTTTATGCATCCTGGTTCCCCTCATCATCTCTGTTTTGGATATTCTTGAAAGAGCTCCAAGTCCTCTATCATTCTGAAGTCTCCACCTTGGCGATGATCCATGCATAAGTTTTATATCTGCAGAGAGTGCAATATTCTCTTCCTATCTTCTATCCTTTTATAGAAGTCAATCTATAACTTCTTTACCTTCTTGTGCACCTAGTGGTCTATTTCTGTAACTGATCAAACTGTTCGATGCCTTATGAAATATACAAGAAATCCAATGGTTGGTTAATCATGAATTTTTGTAACAATTATTCATCCTTTATCCTCTTGTGCAAACAAAACGGAGATTTATCACTCCTAGTTCCATTTTTTTGGTTATGTAGTACAGGTTCCACCCCAATCATTCTGCAACATTGAGCTTATTCGAGATCTCCATGACCGTTGATCTGGATCCGGTGCAGGATGTAGATCCCGGTTTTTCAATATTTGTTTAGAAAAATTCCAAAATTTTGACTTCTAACTTCCACTTTTCGACTTCCACACTTCTGACTTCTGGACTTCAGGATCGGAAAAACTTCTTCCAACTTTCGCACTTCCAAGTTCCACACCTCTTCACTTCTGACTTCCGACTTCCACATTTCTGACTTCCACTTTCTGCTTTCCTCTTTCTGACTTCCATACTTCCGAAATTCCAACTTCCGACTTCTGCACTTTTTGCTTTCGACTTCTGCTTTCCTCTTTCGGCTTTCTGACTTCCGTAGTTCTACACTTCCGACTTCTAGACTTCGGAATCAAAAAACCCAACTTCCAGCCTTAGTCCTTTCGTGTTCTCTCACTTTCTAATTTTCGACTTCAAAAATCAAAGATCTAACTTTTCTTAGTTCGAACTTTTGGATTTTCGCTTTCCAATTGCCGCACTTTTGGCTTTCGGCTTCCGGTTTCCACACTTTAGGATAAAAAAACCCAACTTCTAGTCTTAGTCCTTTCATGTTTTCCTGCTTTTTGCTTTCTGGTTTCTTCTTTCAGAAATTGGAAATCTAACTTTTCTTATTTTTGAACTTTTGTATTTCCTCTTTTCCGTGCCCATACTGTAACACTCATTCTATGCCATCGATTTCTTGTGCGGGTTCACTTCTGACCATCGGATCTATTCATCCTATTACTTTTCAAACTTTTGCAGATTTGCTCTTGACCGTTGATTTCTTGTGCAGATTCATTCCTGACCGTCCGATCTGTTCATCATATCTTCTTTCAAAATTTGTAGATTTTTTCCCGACTGTTGATTTCTTTTGAGGATATATGTTCATCAGATCTTCTTTCAAACTTTACGGAATTTATTCTGATTGTTGATTTCTTTTGCGGATTCATTCCTGTCTATCAGAAATGTGGACAAGCCATGGATTCTTCGGAGTCCTATGCTCATCTGGATCATGTTTGGAACTATGTTGTGCCATCATCCATGGATTATTTTGAATCCTTTGTTCATCTGGATCATGCTTGGAACTATGTTATGCCATCCGTCATGGATTCTTCTGCGTCCTGTGTTATCTTGGATCATGCTTGGAACTATGTTGTGCCATCATCCATGGATTCTTTTGAGTCCTCTATTAATCTGGATCATGCTTGGAACTATGTTTCCATCAATGACAACCATATCACACTCTGATCTATTTTCCATATGACTGTAAATCCTCCAATAGTCTCCCTTAACCACAAAACCTCCAACAATCTCCCCCTTTGGCATTGATGGAAATATTCAACTTTTGGATGCATGTTGTATTAGTAATCATCAATCTCTTTAACATCTATAACAAACAACTTCCCCCCCTTTTACATCATTGTCAAAGAAGACTCTATAGCACATCTCCCCCTATCAAAATAAACTCTATCGCATAGCTCCCCTATCAAAGTGGACAAGTTATTTGGAGTAAGATATGATAACCAACATATAGGCCTCAAAGTATCTTCAAGGGCATAATCAAAGAAAAATACTTTATCATGTATTCCTCTTTATTTTCTTCAAGCATATAGATTGTTTATCATTGTTTGAAACCCTCACACATCATCAAGTCCATCATCAAGTAGTGTTATGGACAATTAACAACAAATGTGTCCAAGTTGCATCAATCAACCATGTTTGTGGATACCAAGTCTTTACCATGTTATAGGACCATCTCCAAGATTCCATGATCACAAATGACCACATAATGGGTCATTTTTCCAAGCCCCATGTTCCAATACCCAAGTCACATTATTCTTTCCATATTCTTCATGTCATCCAATCGGCATGTCCTTGTTCTTTGTCTTCCATTTCTATGTCTTCAACTTTTTTCTTGTTTTTGAATTGATCATGTAATCCATGTCATCACTTCATCCTTTTTCATTAATGTGTTGTCATCAATTCTACTTCACCATAATTGTCTTCAATCTATCCAAAACCTTGTCTTCATTCTATCACAGTCATGTCATCTTCCTGCCCATGGTCATCATCAATCTACTACTCCAAAAAAACAGAAGTCACCACAGCCAAAAGTCCTCAATCATATGTATATCTAAGATTTTCTTTCTTGAACTTTTCACAAGAATATATGTGTTCAAAATCCTTCACAAGATATGACCTTCAAGAGTCTTGTCAAGATACTTGATTTCTAAACTTTTGAGTGAAACAAGTAAAATCATATGTCTTTACTGTGATTGCACGCAAAAATCAGAATTTCTCCCAATAGTTTTGTAGGTCTCATCCTTTTTATTTAATTTTTCACTTTATTACCTGAATCATGTGACAATCATCTTCAATTTGTGTTTACACACAGGTCTTCTATATACTTTGGTTGCCTTGTATATTTTCAACAAATATTATCATGACAGTACTGCCAGATATTCTTAAGGAAAGAATCGATCATCTAGTAACTTCATAAAAGGTATGCATGTATAAAAATCATCCCTTCACTTTATTTTCTTCAACTAGAGAGAGTCCAAGAGATCACAAGAAATTACTCTTGCTCCCCCTATAAATCAACACTCTTAATTTGGGTGCCTTTATCTTGTGCTTCTATCAAATGCATCATCTGATTTGAATCTTGGGTCAATGATTTGAACCTCTGTGCAATTTCTTCATACAAGCTTGTTTCTTCTTTTGTTGTTTTGGAAATGACTTCTCCACTTATTTGGGTTGTATAAGGTTCAATTTCATCAGTGTCATCAATATCTTGCTTTTGTACTCCTTAAGGAACTTCTCTAGTCTTTAATTGAATGATTCATAAATGTGCATCATCGATCACAGAACTCATGCTCAATGCTTTATCCATATCCAAATATATATCTACAAATATAAAAAGGCAAGATTTTGGCCACTCGACAATGCTATTGAACTTACTATATATCAAGCTCACCTCAGTCACCCTTCAGTTATTATTAACAACAGTTGTGCCTTGTTCCTAAGTCTTCTTCTCCTGTCATCATACTGTTCAAATATGAGATTATATTTTTTTTATATCAATAACCTTCATAAACTGCATACAAACGTTTTCAGACTTCATCATTCTTCTCCTAATTTTCATTCTTGTTGCTACTTCTACTCTCAAACTTTATCCCTGTCTGCCCTCCTTCCTTCTGTCAATGTTTGCAATCTGATCCTAGGACCTATTATTTTACTTGGAGTAGTAATCCATTTTCCTTGATTCCACCTTCCAATTTCATGGACTTAAGATGTATCAAGGTATTCGAAGGACCTCAAACATGGCTTTCCATATGGCATCCTACCTTTACTTTGTCATTTAATTGTCTTGACATGAATTCTTCAAGTAGTTTTGCTGCTTTTCTTTCTTGACAATTTTCTTTAGCTTGCTTTTTGATCTTTTTTCTTAAGTCATCAATCTCTTCTAGTGCAGCTACAAGTTCTATCTCATAATTCACAATACCTTCATCAACTTCTTCACTCATACGAGGGAAATTGTCACATTCTGAGTGATTACAAACATAGTGTTTAGGAGAGCCTTTACCTTCATGGTTGATTGAGTTCATCAAGATCATACTGGCTTTAGTTTCCTATCCTTCGGCTGAATATAGATCCTTTAGTTTGTTCCAAATATCTTTAGCTGAGACACATTATCGTACCCTTCTCTTGACATTATCAGGTAATAGTTCTAGTATAATCTCCTTGGATTTAGAGCTGTAACTTCTAGCTTCTTTCTGAGTTTTCAATTTCACTTTCTTTGGAGGAACATAGCCATTTACAATTGAACTCCATAAATCATACCCAATAGATTGCAAGTACCATGTCATCTTTACACTCCATTCTGCATATATGTTCTCATCAAAGAGAGGTGTTTCATTTTTCGAATAATCCATGTGTCTAAGGATCTCCTTCAAGCTAGTTAGGATTGCTATGAAGGCCTGGATCTGATACCAATTGTTAGACAGAATGGAACACTGAGAGGGGGGGGGTTTATTTTGTTCTAAAACTTAAACCATTTTCAACATTTAAATTATTATTACTGATTACAGATTTACAGTTGTAATAATGAACCAAATATAACAGAAGGAATGGTGATCATGAATCAGATACACGTGATACAAACAAACAAATATTCATGTTTATTTGAGAACCTACTCAAATGAGACTGCAACCTCTGTTACAAATTCCTTCTTATGGAGAGCACCCACTCTCATGTTTTTCCAGCACTAGCTAGAATAACATTCTCCATCTACAAGTGGGTGGAAGCAACAAATTCCACTTGGACATGATCCAACTTATACAAAGAAAGCATACAATTTTTCCCTAGAACCAACCTTTCACCCTTGTTTCTTAGACTTAAAACATGTACAGTACAATATTTAGAAAAAAATATATAACAATTGAAACCGACTATGTTTAGATCCGCTCCTGATTTTTCTTATGCATCTTGGTTCCCCTTATTATCTTTGTTCCAGATATTCTTGAAAGATCTTAGAGTCCTTTGTAATTCTGCAATCTCCACTTTGACGATGATCCATGGACTAGTTCTCTGTCTATAGAGAGAAAAATATTCTCTTCCTATCTCCCATCCTTTTATAGAAGTGAATCTGTAACTTCTTTGGCTACTTGTGTTCCTGACATTCCATTTCTATAACTGATCAAACTGTTCGATGCCTTATGACAGACAAGAAGTCCAATCGTTGGTTAATCATGAATTTCTGTAACGATTATTCGTCCTTTGGCCTCTTCCACACTTGTCGTTTTATGCAAAGAAAATAGAGGTTTCGCACTCCTGGTTTCATTTTTCTTGTTCCGCAGTACAAGTTCCTCCCCAATCATTCTACACCATTGATCTTCTTTGGGCTCTACGTGACCATTTATCTGAATTAGGCATGGGATGTAGATCCCATGTTTTCAAAAATTTATTTAGAAAAATTCTAGACTTTCCAACTTCCAACTTCCACTTTCTGACTTCCGCACTTCCGGCTTCCATACTTTGGGATCGAAAAACTAACTTCTTCTGACTTCTACACTTCTGCATTTCTGAGTTTCTACTTCTGCACTTTGGAATTCCACTTTCCCCCTTCCGCTTTCTACTTTCCAACTTCCATACTTTTGAACTTCTGAATTCTGTACTTCCTACTTCCGTAGTTTTGACATCCTCTTTGCACTTTTCTCTTTTCACCTTTTGACTTCCATAGTTATGCGCTTTCGACTTCTAGAATTCAAGATCGAAAAACCCAACTTCCATCCTTAGTCCTTTAATGTTCCCCCACTTTTCTCTTTCCAACTTCGGAAATCATAAATCTAACTTTTCTTATTCTCAAACTTTTGGATTTCTGCTTTCCAACTTCCACACATCAAGATTGGAAAACCCAACTTCTAGTGTTAGTCCTCTCCTATTCTCCTGCTTTTCGCTTTCCACTTTCCAGCATCAAAAATTGAAAATATAACTTTTCTTATTCTCGAACTTCTGGATTTCCTCTTTTTCGCTCGCATACTGCAACACTCATTCTATGCCATTGATTTCTTCTGTAGGTTTACTCTTGACCTTCAGATCTGCTCATCCGATTACTTTTCATACTTTTGCATATTTTCTCTTGTCTGTTGATTTCTTGTGTGGATTCATTCCTGCTCATCGGATATTTTCATCATATCTTCTTTCAAAACTTGTGGATTTGCTCCCAACCCTTGATTTCTTTTGAGGATATATGTTCATCAAATATTCTTTTAGACTTTGCGGATTTTATTCTGACCATTGGTTTCTTTTACGAATTCATTCTTGTCCGTCAGATCTATGCATAAGACATGTATTCTTCTGAGTCATCTTCTCATTTGGATCATGATTGGAATTATGCTATTCCATCAACCATGGATTCTTTTGAGTTCTTTTTTCATCTAGATCATTCTTGAAACTATGTTGTGCCATTAGCCATGGATTTTTGGCTTAAGGTTAGAGCCTTCAATCACTGAATTCTGAGTCCGGATCATGAACGGGTTTTTTCGATTTAATTTATCGAAAAATTAACCCAAAAAACTTAGGAAAATTAATTAAAAATAAAAAAATAAATTTTCACTGTTCAAAAAAAGATTTTTTCGAATTTTTTTTTGATGTATCCAGATGACTTAGGACATGACCATGATCTATCTAAATGATTTCTAGTAGGATTATAACACTCAGTTGGGCTCTAATAACCCCGCAAGGCCTAAAATTCAACATCGGGCATTCCAGCTTTGGAGGAAGCGGAAGAAAACCTCGTCAATTATACTCGGCTGAAAGCAAAGCATAATTGTCAGGGGCAAAAAACTCCATGGAATACCCTATTTGCAATTCTACGTCTTAGGAGACCAAACCACTCAAAAATATCCTACTAGCACATTTTATTACAAACCCCATGGGGCCATGGTCAAAATTATTCAAATATAAAAGCGACTAGCCAATATTGGCTAAACAAGCAGACGGATCAACTGATACACTGGAATCGGACTTTGAATAAGTCTGTCAACCGACGGCTCCTCAGGTAACCGAACTATGGTACATAAAAGTTGGTAACACGTTCCAAAGCTGCAAAAGAGTAGTGTTAATGTCAGCGTTAGTGTCTCCTCCCAGAATTCCGTCTTCAATTTGTGGTTTCACAGTTTGGAAAATCTTCCCCAGAGTTTCCAAACCCATTGCACGAGCTCGAAGATCTTCTTCGTCTGCATTGCTATCTTGCAAGACGATCTGGCACACATGCAAGAGGGTGGCCTCAATATCAAGCACATTTAATTTCCAGAGTGAGCGAATCAACAATTATTTGTTGGACTGTAGAAATGCTTTCAACTGACTATAATAATAAGCATACTTTTGTGCTGTACGTAGCTGGCGGCTCAAATCTAGTAGAAATTGTATTAGTGCACAAGCAGCTATTGCTGCTGTGATTCACAATTGATTTACATGCAGCACAGCCGAAGATCCACCTGCTTCCTTTGCCACTTGCATTTTATATATGGAACCAATTATCTGCAGCGGATTGCCTCCATAAGAACCTGAGCCTGCACTGAGCCATTGAACTTTAGATTTAGCTGCTTGTACAAACCCTTGTTTGTCACCTTGTACATACTGACTAAGATGATTTTTCAAAATCTGTGCAAGTTTTTCATCTCTTTCATTCTGGGCAGCATTCAACTTCTCTTCTTGCACTTCCATGCTATCAGTAGACGAAAGGCAAGTCACCATTGAAGGCATTCCAAGATGGCCTACATACTCTTCAAATAACTCAATTCCAAACAGCATAGCAAAGGCTTCTACTGGGTCTTTCATTGTTCCCATTATTACTTCTGCTTGGGGTTTTCCAAACATAATAGCAAGGACTTCTACTGGGTCGTTTCCAAGTAGCATAGCAAGGACTTCTGCTGGGTCTTTCAATATTGTTCCCATTGATGCTTCTGCTGGGTCTTTTCTAAACAACATAGCGAGGACTTCTGCTGATCGGTCTTTCATTTTTCCGATTGGTACTTCTGCTGGGTCTTTTCCAAACAACATAGCAAGGATTTCTGTTGGGTCTTTTTCAAACAGCATAGCAAGGGAGTATTTCATTGTCCCCATTGATACTTCTGCTGGGGCTTTTCCAAACAGTGTAGCAAAGACTTGTGCTGGGTCTTCCACTGTTCTGTTGAGCCATTGAACTTCAGATTTAGTTTGTTGCACAAACCCTTCTTTGTCTCCTAGTACATAAAGATTAATACGATCTTTCAAACTCTCTGCAAGTTTTTCTACTCTTTCCTTTTGGACAACCTTGAACTTTTTCGGCTCTGATAGTTCCATGGTATCTTTATTTTCACCTTCTGTTGGGCCTTTCATTGATACGCATGCTATTCCATGTGCGTCATATGATGCCCGTTTTGCTGGATCACTGAGAACTTGGTAAGCTTCTCCCATTTCCTTCAATTTTTTTGCCGCTCGACGAGTATTTGGATTTTTATCCAGATGAACATTCCTTTCATAAGCTCTGCTTCAGTGGCCCTGGGATGGACACCAAGCAAGTCGTAATAACGGGTTTCCTTCACCATTTCTACGAATCAGCTGCGAATTCAGTGTTCTCCATGAGCTCTGCTGGCTTGGATTGGAAAATCAACAATAGGCGAAATCAGGCCAATGATATATTTCAAATGTTCGTATTATTTTCGGTATCTACAGAGATATGAAAATAGACAATTGACAACAAAAAGCCAAAAAATTTAACATATAAAAGAGAAAATAGATAGAAGAGAGTTTTATTTAATATCCTTAATGTTTTCTTCGCAAAGAAATTGAATTAAGATATGAAGAATCTGTTCACAAATTTTATTATGAAATTAAACATAAGAGGTCTTTTCTATATATAGAGTTTAATTTAACATTTTCCTTAATAAAATAAAATTTAATAATTTTTTTAATAAAACAATGTTATGTAGTTTTGTTATCCATTTTTAAAAAATAAATAAATAAAATTAACTAGTTTTTGAACCTTTTTTCTCAAAAAAATATTAAAATATTATTGATTCCTGAAAATTGACTTTGACCGAGTGGTTATTTTCCCTAAAAATTTACTTTTGTAACCTTGTTTGACCAAGTTCCCAGTTTGGGACCACATGGCATTGCTCGAGTTTGCTACCACATAGCATTACTTCCCTTGTAGGGATCTCTGCTCTCTAAGAGGACCACAAATTAACTTAATCCCAAAATAAAGCAATAACAACATCTAAGCAAGTGAGCCCTTTCCTTCTTAATCATGATTCAAACACCAATGGTTGGACCCCTTGTACCCTTATTTTGATGGAGATGGAAATAAACAACAAAAATGTCCGACCTATTTTATTGAATTTGATCCAATCATCTTCTATTTTAATAATTATTTGATTAATCCTTTCCTTTTTGACCAAGTCCCTTCAATATTTTAACATTTTTTTTCAACTTTGTTATTTTTCTAAACTCCAACACAACGCCAATCCATGAAATTTTAGAATAATTATGGTGAAGGATTTGGGGGCCTAGATGTGGGATGGAGTGGTTTTCACTCTCCCTACTTCATTGTTCATTGTAATATAATTTCTATTTATTTTTACTACCCATTAGAAAATATATGAAATATAATAGTTTTCTACAATAAGTTGTGAACCCACTTTACATTGGATGGTTCGGAAGGATGATTGTTTACGTCGCCACCTTTTGAGTATATTGTCTTCAATGTTGATATAATAATTACTAGTTACATCATTTATTGAAACATAATTATTATGATGATGATGATGGTTAATGTCCACTGAGACCAAACTTTGGTCTATCAGACCTAAAGAAACAAATTAATTAGTTTGTTTTAAAATTGTATTCCTATGCTCAAAGAGCTTGGTGAGCAGCGTGCCGAGCTCACTATAATTTTGACAAGTTAAAAGGCTAGGAAGGTTGGTATTGCAACAAAGATTGTGAAATTGAGATCTAATGTAGATGTATGCATGACACTCTAAGAGGAAGTGGTTTTTGTCTTCAATGCTCCTATATTCTCACAGAGACGACAGATCATTTCCATCCATGGTGTTTTAGGAACTGTCCAACGACCTGTTTCACTATGGAGCTCATGAAAGTTCGTTCTTATCTTGGATCTATTAATTTTTTTCTTTGAACTTGTTAATATAGAGAGATACTTTTGATCTTTTAGAGTATGGTTGATGACCTCCTTGTAATATCATAATTTTCTTTTAGCCTCTAAATATTTCCCACAAATAATATGCTAATAAGGGGTGATAACCGAACCATTTTTTGGTGGCTTCTACCATATTGATTTTGTGATTTAGCTATTGGTCATGAAGTGTGGCTCGTCGACTATTCTAAGGTTTTCCTCATTGAAAAAACAAATATTATCCTCTCCTTCCTCGGTGAGTCCATGAATCTTGAGATCAGACTTACTCCAAACATGATGTCTAGTCTTGTCTTTGTTAAATACATAAGGCTTCCAACCAACCTTTTCAACATCGTAGCATCTACAGTTGATCCATCATCATCCTTGCTCAATTTTAAACCTGTTATTACTTGTGTTGGTGATGTCTTGCAATTTGACATATTAAATATTTTTAAAACTACAATTGCATATTTCAACTGTGATATAAATATACCACTTTGATAATGTTGGACTTCAATGCTCAAAAAAAAAAATCATAAATCCCCAAATCAATCATTTCAAATTCACTTTCCATCATTGCTTTAAAATATTCTATGCCAAAGTCACCAATAAATATTAAATCATCTACATACAGGAAGAAAATTAACATCTTACCTTTCTCATCAACTTTGGTATACAAAGTCGGTCCACTTTCCCTTATGTGAAATCCGTTTTCAGTGATATAGGAATCAATCAGACTATACCAAGCTCTGGGAGCTTGCTTCAAACCATAGAGTGCCTTTTTTAGCCTGTACACTTTATCCTCTTGACCAAGAACTTCTTAGCCTTGTGGTTGTTCCACATATACTTCCTCTTCTAGATAGCCATTTAAAAATGCTGACTTAAAATCCATTTGATAAATAGGCCATTTGTTTTGTGCAGCAGTGGACAAGACTGTTATGAATGTATCTATGCGTGCAACACATGCAAAAGTTTCATTGAAGTCTATGCCATGCTTCTGTGTGAACCCTCTTACGACCATTATTTCTTTGTGCTTTTGTACATTCCCGTCATCATCTTTCTTTGTCTTGTAAATCCATTTGACCCCGATTAAATATTTATCTTTTGGTACATCTACCAACTCCCATGTTTGATTCTTCTCAATGCATTCTATTTCTTCATCCATGGCTTGTGCCCATAATTCTTCTTCAATAGCTTCCTCAAATGTTAGTGGATCATATATAGGAGAAAATAATGCAAAGAGAGAAGGAAGTTGGTGTACCAGCTTCATATATTTCATGCAGACTTCTTGTCTTCATTGGTTCTGTCGATGTCGACCTCAAAAATATACTTGATGGATTTTGTTGTCCTCTTGGTGTGCTTGTCGGTGTAGTTTGAGTTGAAAGTTGTGTTGATGTTCCTTGTGTTGAACCATGTCATAGTGTCATGGGATTCAACTGTACTACAACCGATTGACTTACATGTGGTGTTTGAACCACTTCCTCTATCATGTCATCATTGTCAACATTCAACACAATCTTGACATTTATCTCGACAGTTCCATCCCATGATTCATTCTCGAAAAATTGAACATCTCGATTGATGATCACTTTCCTTGCAACATGATCATACAACTTGTACGCTTGAGTGTCTTCAGAGTAACCAACAAAAATACATTTTTGTCCCTTCTTGTCTAGCTTCTTTCTCACCTCATCTGGAACGTGAGAATATGCAACACAACCAAATTTTTTTAAGTGAGAAACACTGTGATTCATACATGTCCATGCTTCGTGAGGAACTTTGTTCTTCACACTCTTTGTCGCACATCGGTTCATGATATATATAGGAGTTGCAACTGCTTCAACCCAATATTCATTTGACAAATGATTGGTTGCCATCATGATACATGCCATCTCCATAATGTTTATGTTCTTTCGTTCATAAACATTGTTCTGTTGAGGTGTATACCATGCAGTGAACTGTTTTTTATTCCATGGGTCTTGCAAAAATTTATAAATCCATTCAAAACATATTCACCTCCTCTGTCAGTCCTTAATATTTTGATGTGGTGTCCACTCTGGTTCTCCATGAGTGCCTTGAACTGCTAAAAACAACTAAATTTATCAGATTTATGTTTCATAAAATATACCCATGTTTTTCTTGAGTATTCATCAATACAAGTAAGAAAATAATTGATGCCACCAATGGATGATTTCTGCATTGGACCACAAATATCAGAGTGCACAATTTCAAGTGGTGTACGAGCTCTATATGACTTTCCAACTGGAAAAGTATCTCTATGTTTCTTTCCAAAAGTCTATCCTTAAAAAATTCTCTCTGGTCTGTGGTCACCATATTCTTTGTGTGTAGTAGCTTCACCCCACCAAAATTTAGATGTCCAATCTAAAATGCCACAGCTAGGATTCATCCTGAACTTTTGGTTGAAACACTGCTTGAAATTCAGTGCTGTCATTTTCTTTCTTGTCGAAGTGCTCGACTGCTTCTTTACTTTCTTCTTTGAATGCAACCCCTGTATTTTTCTTTCCTTTCATTTCTAGAATTATCCTCAATGGAAATAAATGATTGCTTGTCATTTGCACTTTTTCTATCAGCTAGTTGCTTGGACGCTTGTCTTTAATCACACAATGATTATCTTCTATATAGACTCTGTAAAAATTTTGTATCAGTTGTCCAATGCTCAAAAAATTTTGTTTTAGACCTTCGACATGATAGATATCATGAATAAACTTACTCTCCCCATGTTTGGTTAGAATACCAACAATACCTTTTCCCAAATCAGTAATTTGGACATTGTTTCCAAGTGTAACATCAGTTTGACTTGAAATATCTAGACTGGAAAAAAAATTTAAATTACTAGTCATATGATTGATGCATCTTGAATCTAAGTGCCATATTCCACATGGACTTTCTTGGATAGTATTGCATTCAATTGGAGATGCATATTCCATTAATATTGCACTTGATTAAGTTCTAGTGTTGGTTAACTGATTTGGGCTTTGCCTTCCTTGGTCATATTGTTTCTTCCTTCATTCATATGCATAATGACCAAATTTATTACAATAATGACATTGAATTTTTTATTTATAAAACCTCTGACCACTTGGTTGACTTGGATTCTGATTCTTTCAGGCTACCAATGACATTTGCAGGACTTCTATCGTGTCCTCCTCTGGAAGAACTTATTCCTCTACCTCTGTGTTTGTTTGTCCCCCTACCTCTACCACAGCTTATAGATGACTGTGCTACGAGTGCACCTTCCAATGATGTATTTGTTCTGCTAATTTTGTGTTCATGATTGATGAGTGAAGCTTGCAACTCATCAATGGTAAAAACTGTCATGTCTTTGTTTTCTTCCAAGGTCACAACCAAGGCTTCCAATCTTGGGGGAAGACTTTTTGAGAATTTTTTCAACAACCCTTTGGTCAGCTATAGTTTCTCCATGAGATTTCAATTGATTAATCATACCAACAACTCTGGTGTAGAATGAGTCTATTGACTCTGTATCTTTCATAGCCAGAGATTCAAAATATCTTCTAAGAATTTGTAACTTAGAAGTATTTACCTTGCCAAAACCTTGATAGGAAGTTTCCAATGTGTCCCATGTCTGCTTAGAGGTAGTTGCTGCTGCTACTCTTGGGACTATGATTTTATGCATGGCTTGATGTATGTAGAAAAAACATTTTCCATCTTTCTTCATCTGTTCCCTCAGTGTATCTTTCTAATCTTGATTGAGATTGTTATATGCCATTTGATCTGCTGGTTTTGCATAACCATTCTAGACAATTTCCCAAACATCTTGACCTATGAACAAAACCTTCATTTTTAAAGACTAATATTCATAATTCTTCCCTGCAAAAATTGGATTTTGCAAACTTGACATATTTGAACTAGAAGTTGAAGCCATTTTTAATTTTTAATTTTCCATAGAAAATTAATTTTTCACTTTTTAAGACAAGGTTTCTTTCCTGAACCCGCTCTAATACTAGTTAGCAAAAGTTGAGTTGGCTATACTTGAGTTACCGCTCAGCTATAAAATTAATTTCACGTCGACTTCGAATTCTTCTTTTACTTGTCGGGTAAAACTTGTCTAGCTCTGACTAGACAAGTCTACCAAAATATTTCGACAATTTTTTTAAAGACAAAATTTGGTCGGACTCTTCGACCTGACTCTTTTTATCTCGACAAGTTATTACTTGTCGGTTTTACCAAATTACTTGAATTCGAGAAAGTTAATTCGACAGACTTACTCGATAGGTTTAGTTCGACCATTTTATTTTGACTGATTTACTAGACAGGTTTACTTGGATAGATTTACTCTCAATGGGTTTACTTCGACTAACTGACTTCGACTTAACCACTTTTAGTCAAATTTCATAAATGATGTTCCTTAGTCTAAATACTTACGAAATCAATAATATTTTTCACCGACCGATAACATGATCTGAAACTCGACACAATAAAAAATTCAAAAAAATTACATAATCATATAACCAAACATTAAGAAGACTTGTGTTGACCACTCTGTCGTAAAACATGGAAATTTTACCCGGTGGAATGTTTATGGATTCTTTGATCTTTCACTCAAACTGTAAATGTAAACAAAATTTACACAACTAATTCTTCGAGAGAATGTGTGGCTAAATAAACATATATTCAACCATAAACTATTTGATTTATATAACTTGTCAGGACATAACATAGAAATAGATGCCGTAAATGCAAACTTAAAAATTTGTAGAGATATTTCACCTTTCACAAAGCTTTGGATCTCGACATTTTCAAACTGACAAAAGCTTGAGATTCAACACTATGCTCTTCACTCTCTGCTCATAATTTTCTCAGAGTTCTCTCTTCTATGTCTAATTTAATTTACAATCTTCTTCTTTGATTTATAGGAAAACTAGAATTTACTTCTTTGTGAATCTACTAACTAAACATTAAATACTGTAATAACTATCTGCCTAAAGACTTAGCTTCATAAATTTAATTCGACAGGTTTATATTACATAATCGTGGACTCTTCAATCTTGTCGGTATGTCTCACAGAGACTGGATTGATACGGAATTTGGCAAAGTCGGTTGAGATCTTGTATGGATCTGCAATTAATTAATATTTCCAACACTGGCTTGGAAAATCAACAATAGGAGAAATCAGGCTGATGATATTTGAACTATTAGTAATATTTCTCGTATTTAGATAGACATGAAAATTGATAACAAAAATTTGCACCGAAATTAAATGACATGCTCTTAAACTATGAAATACAAATACATCAAATACATCGAATGCATGGAATTTAAATGAAATGAGGTGTATCTATTACAAAATGAGACATAGATCTTTATTAGAAAAAATGAAAGGTAGTAAATCTATAGTGGGTGTGCTTCTTTATTAGGAAAACTAAGAAAAATTGTTGTGTTTAATGAAGAAAATAAAAAACAAAAACATATAGAAGTTTATGAATTGCTTCATGATAGAATAGAAAAGAGATAGAAGAGATATTTACTTTAACCTTAATGCCTTTCCGTTCACAACAATATCTTTAATGTTTTCTTCGCAAAGAAATTGAATTAGCGTCTAAAGAATCTGTTCACAAATCCCATTATGAAATTAAACATAAGAGGTCTTTTCTTTATATAGAGATTAATTTAACTTTTTCTTTAATAAACTGGAAAGGGGTAGTTAACAAATGATAAAAATCCATTCTCCTTCCTCATGGCATTCTTTTATTCACTTCATTAGGCCTCCTAAGGTCAAATTTTCCTCCATGAGCTTCCTACAACTCATCTTAGTGGTTTAGTAACTCCTATGACATTTGTCCTTCTTCTTCATGCTCCAATTCTTTCCCCAATTCGAATGGCTCCCTATAAGTCCCTAATATTCCCACTTAGTGGATATTTTTATCCCTTCCATGTCATATTTTTGTATGTATGAAATCAGGTATGAATTTGTCCTATTTGTCATAGAATCTTTAATCATTGGTTGTCATAGAGTGCATCGAATTTCCTTCCAAGTGGAACACAATGTCTTCTTCGTCTCTTCCTCTTCCATGGGATTTACTCTACTTTACTAATTAGAATTCCTTAGCTCATGATATGTTATTTGACACCACATCACCCTCCAATAATTTTACATTCCCCATGGATTTGAATTTCAATGAATATTATACCAAGTGTGTGGGGAATCTAGTCACCCAAAGGCTTCGCAATCTTCCAGGTGTCTTCATGAATTAATCCCCATTAATTTCTCATCATTTATTATTTATGTGACCCATTAATGTTGATGTATTTGTAACTTCAGAATGTATTCACTTGTATATTTCTTATTGTATTTCATTATACCCCAACATAGATGTTTGTTTCTCCTACCGAGAGAGTCATTAATATAATAAAGTCATGTACAGTCATTGAGGTTAACCCTCCTTTGCAAGTTGAGGAAATATTCCCCATAGTTGAGGGGTGTTAGGGTTATTAGACTTTCCTGGTGAGGTCGGCCTTGTAAGAGTAAAAGTCAAGTGGAAAACAAGTATAAATAGAGAGTGAGACTCTCTATTTGGTACACACACACTCACTCAACTGTAGCGCATGAGCGAGAGAAGAGGAGCTCACACAAGTGAGAGAGAGAACAACTGTTGGAGATCATCTTTGTGTTTTTGGGTTTACTTTTGCTATTGGTGCTCATTCTATCTCTGAGGAAGTTGCGAGGAATTATCCTTTATAGTTTCCCCAAGGAAAACTATTTTTGTCTCTTGTCTCTTGTGATTATTGCTATGCATATTTTTCTCTGGGATAAGATCCTAGATCATATTGTTTAAATGATAAAAATCTAACACGGTATCAGAGCTAACCTGAGAAGAAGAAATTGTGCAGCTGCAGAAGCTAGGGCTTCTTATTTTTTTGGGTCTCTGTCCACATATCATCAGCAAAACAAGGCTAGGATAACTCTCCATTGAAGGGCGCATCTTTCTGTTGAAGCAGAATCTGATTCTGAGCATTTTCAGTTTTTGACCTACCACTACAATGGGAAATTAGGGCTTTTCACAGAAGAGGAATTTTTGAGTGAGCTCAACATAGGATTTCTCTCCACCTCAAAATCAAAATTTAGAGACCATGATCAAAACTTTTGGTTGGGTAAAACTCCAGGAAATTCAAACCCTAATTCGACCCCAACCTGAAAACCCTAAAAGACTAAAACTAGTCATTTTTGTGAATTCGTTATATATCGAGATTGGAGAAGGATTAAGAGCAAAAAATTTTACAAACCAAAGATAAATTCCAAATCTACCCTGTGTAAATATTTTCGCCTCAGGTTTTCTATATACTAGGAGATATGATTCCTCCAAATCAGGGTTCCAGCCTCTCCTAGGATTCATCCCTAAATAGGACACCTTGGGAGAATTGCTATATCTCGGGATACAAAATTCCAAATGAAATTTAGAAATATGTTCCAGATAGGGCATGGAATTTAATTTCTATGGTAAATGTTTCAGACCTCGAAGGTGAAACAGTGACATGTGGCAGTCTATAAAGTTTTCTATGCTGAACAGTCCTAAAATAAGTCACATTGGGAAAACTCTCATAAGCCCCAATTGGTGAAACCAGATCTGCTCAAACCTACAGTTTTTGAAATAGGACAGATGAGGCTACCTGAGTTCGAAGTTTCAGACACAAAGGAGCATTACTTTTGGATATGTTGCAGAAACAATATCAGGAAATTCTGTACAAGAAATTGAAGAAACTAGGGCATCAGATATTTTGTAGTTCTGATCACATTTTTGGAAAAATGGGTATGTTGATCATCTTCAATTGAGGAGGCACATCTTTCTATCCAATCATATCTGAAATATTCCAAGTTTTAAAATTTAGGGTTTTTTCTAACAAACCCTAGGTCAGCAAAATCTGAAACCAGGACAGACACCTCAAATCAGTAAGATCTAATCTTTTTCTATTTACATTTGAGGTTCTCATTTCAAAATGACCTATCACACCAGGTTGATGAAAATATTAGTGAATCTAACAACTTCCAAGTACGGAAGTATCGGACCTCCGTGATCCTTGAAGAAATTGACTTGGATCAGTACTTTAGTAAGAAAGTTCTAGGAGCCAAAGGGAGATGAGGCTAAGGCTAGAGCCAAGAGAATCATTGCAGATTATATTAAAGATCATCTCATCCTCCATGTGTCATCCTTGAAGACACCAAAAGGAAGTGTTCGATGATATGATGAAGCAATCGAAGAAGAATAAGATATTGTTATAACCACCTTGAATGACCTCCCATGATCATGGGATTAATTCATTAGAGGAATGTGTGCCAGAAAGAAGTGATTACCTTCAGTAGACTATGGGAAGAGTGCACACAAGAAGAATATCATCTCATAATAAAATAAGAGAAGATGAAAGAAACTGAAGATAAACCTCTAATGATTTAGAGAAGATCCATCAAGCGATGAGGAATATGATGAACTCAATTCTTGAAAAACCTCTTATCCATCCTAGAATTTGGATAAGAAATGATTCTGTTATGAAAGAAGAAAATGATGAAGCTGAAGGATCAATAAGGAGTCTACCCACGAAACGAATAAAGATAAGTATTCAATTTTCATTTCATGATATTATTTGGTTATGCATTTGTTCATATTCAGTTGATGTGTTATGAATGATAGAATGTTTGCATTAATGAAAGTATACTACTAAAATGCATTTGATGGGTAAGGATCCAATGGTGCTATACAACTATCCATTGCTACTTATCTAGAATGAAACCTCTTTACTGACATATTGGATCAGTGTACAATATCAATGATGTCATGGTAGAGATGGAAGGCATCTAGAAAGTTTCCATGAGATATGGATGAATGTTGTATTGGATAGAATAGTTGCATGATTATATCTTTATGCTAAGAATTTTCCATTATGAATATGCCTTATGAAATGTTTCTAACCATACAACTGGTGCATTTGACTTGTAGGAAATATCACGTACAATCGCCTACAAGAGAAGAAGGATGAAACTTGTTCCAAATAACAAGTGATTACAGTTCAAGATTCACTCCAATAAGCATACATGAAGATGAATCTGAAGCTTCCATAGCGGAAGAAAAATATATTCAGAAGAATATAATGAGAATGGTGGATGAATACCACCTTGGGAATGAGAAATAATTCAAGATGAAAATAGTATGATGATACTTCCAAACAAAGAAAGAAGGCGATGTATGAGTACCCATGGGATAGAACATACAATTACATAATGAGCTTCAAGATCACCTAGAGTGATGAAGATCTTAACCTTTGCTACAAGATTGAAGATGAAAGCCTATAGAGGATGGAAAGATTAGAGATGGGTGCGAGAAGAAATTTTGAAAAGGTTCAAGATAGAGGATCTTGGTATCGAATGACCCTAGATGGATACATAGAATATTAGTAGCAGAGGAAGCTACTTGTCACTCCAGCACACAATGTTTCAATACATAGAGTACAAAAGATAGAGGGAGAATGATGCTCCACTTCAGAGGGAGTGACTACAGAAGATCCTGAGTTTCGACATGGTACGACAAGATGGTTAGCGTATTGATGGATTTAAGATTTACTAAGAGTAAAGGGGATTCCAACCTTTACTTCAAGGTTGAAGGAGGAAGACTAGTGATGCTCCTATTATATGACCTATTCCTGACAAGAAAAGAGGAACTCATTAGAGATGCAAGAAGGAGACTTGTTGTCGAGTTCGAGATAAAGGACTTGGGTATAATGCACTACTTTCTAGGCATGGAGGTGTGGAAGAGTGTAGATGGAATCTTCCTTGGACAAGGGAAGTATGCAGTGGAGATCTCAAAAAGGTTCAAGATGATAGACTACAAGGCCATGGCCACACCTATGGCTTCGAACCTAAAGCTATTGAGTGATGCTTCATCAACGACGGTTGCTGCCATGATGTATCATCATATGATTTGTTCCTTGATATACCTGACGAATATGAGACCAAATATTTTCTTTGTTGTAAATACATTGAGTCAATTCCTGACTGATTACTGCAAAGCATACTTTGAGGTACCTGAAGGGTACAATTGCTTATGGGGTCAAGTATGAAGCGAATCAAAATATTAACCTAGACGGTTATGTAGATTCATATTGGGCATGTAGTGCCATTGATATGAAGAACACTTTGGGGTGTTTTTTCAGTATGAGATCAGGTGTGATATCTTGGTTTAGCAAGAAGGAATCCTGCATGGTGCTAAGAAAAATCGAGTAAAAATATGTTGCCACTTGCTTGGTTATTTGGGAGGTAGTATGTTTCTTTTGAAAACTACTATTTGATTTTATTGATCTAACTTTCATTTTTGTATGATGCAGGGAGGAGTAATCAAGCTCCAGTAGTATGTGATCCAGATCAAGATCTTTCAAAAGAGGGTGTTCTAGCATAGTCAGTGAGACAGGTTGTCTGAGCATAAAATCCTGGCAATCGCGCAGGTTTATTCGATGTAAAAAGTCCTATAGTTTGTCCTCATATGTAATCAGTCCTAACAAAGCTTGTAGCTTATCCTTGGATGTAATCAGCCCTGATGTAATTCTATGCTAGAAATGGCTAGAGTGAATTTGAGTACTTCAAGGAGAAGCTTGGTGTTCTCTAGGTCAAGGTTCCCTCCAAGGGGAAGTGATGAGTCCATGAGCCCTTCTGACATGGTGGTAGGCTAGGCCTCCCATGGTCGGATGTAAATGATGAGCCCTTCCGACATGGTGGCAGGCTAGGCCTCGCATGGTCAGATGCAAGTGCTGAGCCCTTCATACATGGTGGCAGGCTGGGCCTCCCATGGATAGATATAAGTGCTGTGCCTTTCTAACATGATGGCAGGATTGGTTCCTCCCATGATCAGATGTAAATATTTTTCCTTTCTGACATGGTGGTAGGATTGGTTCCTCCCATGGTCAGATGTAAGTGATGTGCCTTTCTGACAGGGTGGCAGGATTAGTTACTCCCATGGTCAGATGTAAGTGTTGTGCCTTTCTTACATGCAGGTGGAAGGATTCATTAGAGGAAATTTCAACTCAAAATTGGCCTCCTAAGGAAAATTAATAAAATAATAGTTAAAATAATAAAATAATATTTATTAATTTTGGAGGAAGAAAAGAAAAAACTACTTTTTTGTTCGTATTTTCGACATATCTCCCTGTGTTTTCACTCAAATTTCGATCAGGAGATCTCGTTGGATGTGGAATTAAATTCCGCATCCAATGAGTACCCACTTGGCATAATTTTGATCGGCCCCACTACCCCAAAAACAATAAATCCATGAGAAAACATGATGAGGATGTCATCATCACGTTTTTTTAGGTATTTCTTGTTTTGGGGTAGTGTGGCCCATCAAAAGTATGCCAAGTAGGTACTCAAATTATGCATCCAATGAGCTCTCTCGATCAAAATTTGAGTAAAAACATAGGAGATATGTCGAAAATATGAGCAAAAAGTAGTTTTTTATGATTTTTATCGCCAAATTTATATTAAAAAATTGTTTAAGAGGTGCTCGCTTTTTTAATTTTAAAGCATTTTGATTCGCTAATACATGATGACATTGAATTTGTATTATTTTTGGAAGGCCCATTTTAAATTGAAATTTCCTTTAATGGGTTCCTCCTGTTAAGACTGAAAATTGTTCCAATCTTTGATGTGTTGTTTTTCAAAGATTTATTTCCTATTTACTTTACATTTTTGGGTTTGTTTTAATTTTAGTAATTTTTAATGCATTTTGTTTGGTTTTATAGGTTATATTTGTTTTGTTTTATTTTATTTTATTTATTAATTTTTCCTTTCGCTTATTAAGTATTATATATCATTTAAAGTCTGAAGATGCTTATATTAGAGTTTAGTCCAAGAATTATATTTAAAATCTAACCTTTTCTTTTGAGCTCTTTACCAAAATTTTCATGAGAACTTCCCTGTAGCGCAAAATTCAGGGTAAATGCAATAAGGCACTTCAGGAATCTTGAATCATTGGAAATAGTGGTGGTTTATCGTGGCGATTACAGCTGAAGACAATTGAAGATAATGGAAGTTCTTTCAGCCACCTATTGAAGACATCATGACACATGTCCATAGTTCGAGTTCCTAATCATGATGGATGTATGAAGAGGTGTAAAGATCATTGAGAAAATATTAGACTGTCACGATTTCGTGGTGTACAGATCATTGAGAAAATCATGTTCTTAAATTTCATGATTTCATTGTGGTTATTAGTTTACTGCTGCAGAGAAGGAGGTTGAAAATCTTTGAAACTTCCTAAGGAAGTATACAAGCTAGGTTACAGTGTAGATATGAAGAAGAGTGGAAAGACTAATAGTTATGAACCTACTGATATCAGTTGGGAAAATGATTTTCCAGAATGTGCAGCATTATTTAAAAGGGCAGGTTGGTTCAATTTCGTTGAAAATATCATAGGTTTCAACTCGGAGGTTTCATACCATTTTTCGCAGAATTTTATCAAGGATACTATAACATTCGATACTCTTAAGTTAGAATTAACAGAGGTATTAATTTTTGAAGCTACAGGTGTATCAATAGAGGGATAATTATGGTTTAAAAAGATCCCTTTCAGCTTTGACCCAAAGGATTTCTTGCCACCAGAGATTGAATCCCTAGAATCGGGAAAATGAGTTCATTTGGACAAATTCAAACCTGAATGGAAGGAAGCTATTGGGATTGTGAAGAGCTATGTTACATGCAAAGGAAGGTTTGTTGTAGTATTTAAATACCATATTAGGTTTTTACAACATCTGAACCAGAAGTTAAAAATCAATTTTCCCTTTTTCCTCTTAAAGAGTCTCCAAAAGATGTCTAACAGAATTAAGGGGCATATTGACCATACACACCAGTCGGTCTTTCACCATGGATTGATAAAATTAATTATTAACACAGTATTGTAGAGGAAGAACAAGATTTGTGACCATTACCTATTCTGGTAAGGATTTACTACTGAACAAGACGACCAAGTAAAGAAAATCTTGATGATTAAGTAGTTTGGTATTGTTAAGAGGTTCAAGAAAGAGTTAATTGATGATCTGATGAAGGATAATGTTCAAGAGAATAGTTTAGGTCAGGAATTCAAAGAACCTATGGATGAAGATGGAAGAAAAATACTAGATGGCGACCAGGAAAAAGTTTTGGAGATTCATAAAAGGGAAAAGATAGTTGGCATCTGATGGAGAATCTGCGGTTAGAAAGTTTATTGTCGACGTTTCGAGCCAAGCGTGGCTCATCTTCAGGACAAAGCGATGCCTGGAGATTAATTTTCTTTCATTGCTGCATTAATACAGAAACTGTCATTTTGAGAGGTGGTGTAATGTATAAGCCGACTAGGTTTTGAAGGTCAATCTAGGGTTTAATAAATTGCTTATTATTTTATAATTTCAAAGTTCTATTATCATGTTTTGTTTTGATTGATTAAAAACAGTATCTAGGGTTTGTAAAGTAGATTATTCAAATTAGTTTATTAGTTTATTAGTTTAATAGTTCAATTTAATTTAATTTAATGTAAAATATTTAAAATTAAAATTAAAATTCATTAAAATTCAAGATTTTAAGGTTTTTAGGTTTTTTATGTAAATCATTAATTGTAAAACTTTATTCTTTTAAGTAATTAATTAATTTTTAATTTTTTACCAACTTCATTCTTTAAATTATTTTAATTTTAAACTTTTATAAGCAACTTTAATATTTTTAATTAATTTTTAATTTTTAAAAACAACTTTATTCTTTTAATTAATTTTTTATTTTTATTTAAATTTTTCTAAATAATTGATTAATAGTTGGTAAACACTTTGGTTTTGTTTTAGTTTTTTATTTAGTTAAGATTTTTATATAATTAGTGATGATTTTTATTTTATTTTAATTAATACTTTTGTATAATAAGTAATAGTTTTTAATTAAAATCAATTTATTAATATTTGAAAAAATTTAAATTTGTCTTTTAGTTTTAATTTTGTTATGACTTTTTTTAGTTAGTAAAAGTTTTTTATTTTTATTTTTTATTTATAAACAATTTTTAATTTATTATCAAGTTTATTTTAGGCAATTTTTATAATTTAGTTTATTTTAGGTTTTAATTGTTAGGTTTATTTATTATTAGGTTTCTTAATTTAGTTTAGTTAGGTTTGGTAACCAAGATCGGCTAATGGACAGGCCATCATCCTTGTTTAGACACTTAGGGTTTTTTACTATCTCAATAGCCTCTCTAATTCTTCTCCTTGACCAGTTGTCCACTTGTGCTAACACCTGCATATCCTCGAATTTAATTGGGTGTTTTGTGTTATGCGAGTGTTCCACTAAGGCTAACTTGTGGGTTCTATTGAGACGGATATCTGCACAATGTTCTTTCACCTTGGTTCGGATGGACCATCCTGTTTCACCTATGTAGGCTTTCCCACATTCACAAGGAATGAGGTAAACCCCCTTTTTAAGACTCGGGTCAACAGGATCTTTAACTGACCTAAGAAGTTTTTCGATGTTATTGGGTGGGGAGAAAACTGAGTCAATGTTCTTCTTTTTCAGGTGTTTAGCTATTTTGTCTGTGGTCCCTTGTATGTAAGGGAGAAAAGATAGTTGTTTCAAATAATGAGGAAGATATGGGTCCAATAGAGCAAAAACAGAGTTCTACTTGTATACAACAAATCTCAAACAAAGTCTTTGTGGAAGATGATTTAAAGGATAAAGTTTTTCAAATTTCAGAAGTTAAAGGTTAGAAAAAATCTCTTTTACGGATGAGAGAATCAAAGTGGAGGCCCAAGACCAGGGATAAAACAAATTCAGGTTAAATATGAAGAGGATATTGAACCCTAAATTGAAGAAAGAAAATATTACATTGATCGAGGATTCTTCAACTGAATAGGTTATGGAGAGTGAAAAAGGTTTAATCCCTCAACAAGTCTACATTGAGGAAGAGCATTGAGTTTCATTAGAACCAGTGCAAGGAGGACATAAAGCTTCAGAAAGGGCAACTACTTTCAATATTGAACATGGCACGTCTTCAAAATTTCCTTTTGTACAAGAAATAGTGAAAGATGGGAAAGAAGATAACTTGATTTTTAAGAAGTTTGACATCCCGTGGTTGTCAAATCAAGGTTCTGTATTACAGGGAGAAGGGCACATAGACTCAAAAATTGAGAACCTTAAGAAAACTCTGGAACAACACAAATCTCATATTTTTTTCTAAATGAGACTAATGACAGATTGATAATGACAAATAGAAGACTAAGAGAAGATTTGGATGATATCAACACACACTATCAAGAGCTGATAGTTGTGTCCAAAGAGGCGTTGAAGAGGAAAAGGGAGATCTAGAGTCAGGCTGAAGGTTTAAACCAGAAAATTCAAAATCTAAACCAGCAGAATGAAGTGTTATTAAAGAGAATCAGAATTTTGGAGACAGAGTAGGAGCGAAGTAAGAAGCAATCTTGTGGATTGGAGGGGATTTCTATGTTCACTGAAGTAGCTAAGAATTTATGAATGCTTTATAGTGTCTAGGTGTCAAGTAGTTTAGTTTATTATCGATAATAGTTTTGTTATTTTGGAAAATACAAACTACGTTTGTAACTATTTCGAATTCATACCTAAAAGTTGGTTATGATAGTTATGAAACTACTTAGGTGGAAAAGGATAAAAGCAGGAAAGAAAATGGAAGTAGGGTTCGAATTTTCTTCAAGAAGGGTCTTTAGAGATGGATGTATGTCAAGCTAAGTCTTATGACTTTCATGTAAGTTTGAATACTGAAACTGATATATACATACTTATAAGCCATTTTAATCTTCCATGTTGGTTTTATTTATGGTCAATTTCGCCACTTAATATATAATTTCACTTCTTGACTAATGTGTTTTTTTCATGCAATTGCTTATATGTTGTGGATGAAATTAGTGTTTCGTTCACTGTGCTTATGGTTTATATTTTATTTTTTTGCATCCAAGTTATGCATTTTAGTTCATGATTCAGTACTTGTGTTAGCTTGGTGATGATTTACCTTCTTGATTGATAAACTTTCAAACCAAAATTATTAAAAACCAATTTCATTTTTCCTTATTTTTGATATTGTTCTAGCTTGTTCCTGTAGTAGTTTGGGAACAATTTCTAGCACAAACATATTTAGCGCCGTTGCTGAGGATGAAACTGAAGTATATCTTCCCTAGGATATCATCATTCATCTAATTTTGAGAGGTGAACAAAATCAGAAAATCCTTCAGACTACTTTTTCACCAAGCAGTGGTTCACAATGGTTACTAGAAATATTGGAACAAGAGGGAAGCCTACTTCACCTTTACATTTGTGTGTCTGAGACCCTAGAAACAGATTTTGAAAGAAGCAAGACAAATTCTAAAATCTCAGTCTTCTCCTTCTTGTGTACCCTCAATCAGTTTGACTTAGTCTTACCTTTTGCACATTCAGAAGAGGAAAAACAAAATCTATCTTCGTCAATCCCTACTATACCAGTTGACAGTTTTCAAGTCTTTACTAATCCACAGTCTTACAAAAAAGCAAAAACTAAGTCTCTTGGTAAGATTCCCTTGTTTCAGTTTAAAACTAGTAAAATCCTTTTCCAACCAGGTTTTAGCAAAGTAAATAAACTCTTTCCTTAATTAAACCAAAGTAGCTCCAAAATGGTCGGACAACTGCTATATATGATGGATAGAATGGTAGCTGTTAGATATGTTCCTTTAGTTCTTCCTCGGCCTCTAAATGATCTCCTTGGAGCATATTATCAAAAGAATTTACCTAGATTTAATGGTCAGGGTGAGACAACTGCTGAAGAGCATTGGGATGCATTCCTTAGTTATGCAGACAATCAAAATATTGAGGTTAAAGATGTGTGGATGAGGATGTTTGTGCAGAGTTTAGATGGGGAGGTAAGGAAATCGTTTAGAGAACTAGCAACTAATTCAATAACTATTATAGAACATCTATAAGAGATGTTTATGAGGCAGTGGGGAGCCTCAAAATACCATACCTATTACATGACATAATTTGGAGCTTTAAGAAGAAAAAATGACGAAACTATAGCAGAATTTTCTAAATGCTTTAATAAGATGTATGGTAGGATCCCAGCTGAAATCAAACCTTCTGAAACTTCAGCTAAGCTAACTTATGCAAATTCCCTTGATCATTAATTTTCCTTGCATCTAAGCAAAAGAAGGCCACACACTTTATTAAACATAGAGGAGGCTGCATTGGAAGTGGAATCAAACATTTTAGCTTCAAATAGGCTCAAAGAACATTCAAATCATCAAATATATGATTGAAAAGGTAAAAGGGACGTTATTCCACTAGCTTCTACATCACAGACAATGGACACCAAAATATATGAGATGGAAAAGTTAGTAAAAATTTTAACAGCAAAACTAAATAAGTTGGAGTTAGAAAAGAATTCAAGTAAGCCTGCACAAGAAGGAGAAAGGAACCCTAATCAATTTAGGCTCCAATTTGCTCCTAGATTTATCCCTAGAGAACGAAGAAACAATGACATTCAGAAGGAAAGAAGAGAGAATGAAGATCAGAGAGTTCCTCCTCCACTCCAAAATAATGTGGTTGATGAAATTGAGGAAGGTGAGGTTTCATAGTATGAAGATTCAAATTAGGATTTAAATTAATTTCGGGAATTATCATCAAAGGGTTTTCTAAATGAACATGACTATATAAACTCTGAGTTTTTTGATGCAAACATTTATCAAATAGAAAGTGATTTGGGTCCTGAAGTTTCAGCTAATATATGTCAATCTGAACCTAAGAGATCTATTAACTTGAGGTCTGGTCCAAAGCATGTTTCGTAGATTCCTAAAAAGAAAATAGCTTCTCCTCCTAAACAGTCATGTAATCAAACAAAAGAAAAGAGACCTAATCACGGTGACCAAGACAAGGCTATAGAGATTGAAGAAGTGAACAAGACTGTGAAAACTTTAATTTTGAGAACCAATTATGTAAGAACAAGATTCTAGTACCATTTACTGAATTGATGAAGAATCCCTGTTATAGAAATCCTGTTCTTAAAATGATAGGTTCACTTGCTAATCAGATACCTTCAGAAACTATGAATCTCTAAGAACAACATCCTTAAATCTTTATTGGTTCTTCCCTAGCTGATAAGACTGAAAATGATTCAAATTCTAGTTCTCCACCTTTTTATATAACTCTGACTATTCATGATCAAATGATTGACAACTGTTTATTGGATTCTGGAGCTTCTCACAATCTGATTCCTAAAGCAGTCATGGAAGCTCTTGGTTTGAGTATCACAAAACTATATCATGGCTTATATGCATTTGATTCTAGAGCTGTTAAATTCCTAGGAGTGATTAAGGATGTAGTGGTAAATTTGACTCAATTACCCATGAAAAGTGTCATTATGGATGTGGTGGTTGTTGATATCACTCCTAATTTTGGAATGTTACTTTCAAGGTGTTGGGAAAAGAAAATAGGTGGTGCATTACAAATGGATTTAACATATGAAACCATTCCTAATTTTGGAGGAGAAAATAGGAGACCGTATAGGGAATTACAATATGCTTATATTGTCACAGATGATAAGAACCCAACAAATCATCCATTTTATGCCGTAGAAAAAGATTTGGGGTCTTGTATGCTACATTTCAGTGATGAAAATACAAATGGCATGTTACACGTAGAAAAGGAAAAACCAATCAAACGTATTGTTGAACAAAAATATGAGTTATGGAAAATGTATTTTGATGGCTCCTCATCCAAGGAAGGAGCAAGAGCTAGAATTGTTTTGATTTCTCTTGGTGGAGAGATGATTAGTTTGATGTATAAGTTGGAATTTGTGACTAAAACTAACACAACAGAGTATGAGGCATTAATACTTGGCTTAAGGGCTGCAAAAGACCTGGGCATTCAATAGATTTCTATTTGTGGTGACTCTGAATTAGTTTTGCAACAAGTGAGGGACAAATATCAAGTAAAACATGATTTGTTGAAGGTATACAAAAATGAGGTGTGGGATATGATTTATAATTACTTTATAGAATTTAATATTTCCTTCATTCGCAAGGATCATAATCAAATATCTCATTCACTTTCTTTGGTAGCCACACATTTTTGAGTTCCAAAACAGACCCAACTAAAATGTCTAATTGAAGTCAGATATAGGCCCTCAGTACTAGATAATATCAAACAATGGAGGGTTTTTGAAGATGATTTGGAAATAAAAAGGTTATTGGAGTTAAATGGAGAGTTTTCAAATTCATTTATTGATCAGGATCAGGATAATGAAGTTGAGTATGTTGATGAATATTCATAAAATTCAATTGCTGGACATAAGATTATTGAGTTAAAGAAAAAATTTATTCCTAAGGGTTTGGTTCCCCTTGAAAGGATCTTTTCTAAATATGATACTCTGCTAAAACCATTCATGCAATCTTCAGAAGAGATTGTTATCAGCTGTAACATTGGCACAGAAGAGTAGCCCAAGATGGTGAAAACTTCAAAAAATCTCTCAGTAGAGCAAATAAACAGGTATATTAAATAATTGAAGGAATTTGTTGATGTCTTTTCCTGGTCTTATGAGGATTTAAAAACCTATGATACCAACATTATTCAGCGTAAGGTTCCTTTGAAACCAAATGTGAAACCTTTTAGACAGAAACTTAGAAGAATTAATCCATATTTCTTTCTAGTTATAGAAAAAGAAGTCAAGAAATTATTGGGTGCAAAGATAATTGTACCACTTAGATACTCATCTTGGGTAGAAAATTTAGTTCCAGTCCAAAAAAAATGGAGAGATCAGGTTGCGTGTGGATCTTCGTAATTTAAACAGAGCTTCCCTAAAAGATAATTATCCACTTCCCAATACTGAGCAAATTTTGCGAAAATTAGTAGGTTCCCAGAGAATTCAATGGTTGATGGATTCTTCGGTTACAATCAGATTGCTATGCATCTGGATGACAGGGAGAAAACAACCTTCACTATGCCCTGGGGTACATTCATGTATGACAAGATTCCATTTGGCTTGATGAATGTTTGTGCGAACTTTTAAAGAGCTATGGATATAGCCTCTGTTGGAGAAAAGGAAAATTTGTAGTAATTTATTTGGATGATATCATAGTGTTTTCTCAATATGATGAAGAACATATGAAACATCTCAAGAAAACCTCTTTGAAATGTAGAAAATATGGACTATCATTAAATCCTAAGAAGTCTCATTTCGTTGTTTAGGAGGGTAGGCCTTTGGGGCATTTAGTTTCAGCAGATGGAATTAGAATAGATCCTGAAAGAGTTAAAGCTATTTTGAAAAACAGTCTTCCAAGAAGTAAAAAAAGATGTTCAGTCATTCATTGGAAAAATAAACTATACAAGATGGTTTATTCCAAACTTTGCTGAAAAATTAAAATAGATAACATCTATGTTAAGGAAAGACCAAGATGTGAAGTGGACAATAGAAGCGAGAGCTTCATTTGAGAAAATTAAACAAGCTCTTCCAGATGCACCAGTGCTAGTAAACCCAGAGTTTTCAAAATATTTTTTGACATTTTATTTTGCATCTTAGGATACAATAGTTGTCGTTCTATTACAAAAGAATTCAGATGGACTAGAGCGGCCTATTTCTTTCTATAGTAAGACTCTCATAGATTCAGAATTGAAATACAGTACACTGGAGAAACAAGCATATTCACTGGAAAAGGCATTGAATTTTTTTAGGATTTATATTATGCATTCAAAGATCATTGCCTATGTACCTAATACTGCTATTAAGGATATTTTAACTTAGCCAGATAGTGAAGGAAACCGGGGGAAATGGTTTGCGAAAATTATGGAGTATGTTGTGGAGATTAGACCTACTAAGTTTGTAAAAGGACATGGATTGGAAAAACTATTGGTTGATTCAAATTTTGAAGCCCTTGGTCTTCATTTGATGGCAGAACATTCAATACAGGAAGAGTTGCAAACAAGGCAAGGTAAAGAACAAATCATGGATAAGTATGCAGAATCAGAATGGTATGCTGATATAATTTATTTTTTATTGCATTTGCATTGTCCTCTACATTTGGACAAGAAAGCAACTAGATCAATAAAATTGAAGGCCACCAAATATTGTTTAGTAAATGAATAGTTACATTGGAAAGATTGAAGAGGAGTATTGCTTAGGTGTTTGGAGAAGCCTGAAATTGAAGAAGTTATTTCAGAATTACATGAGGGAGCCTGTGGAGGTCACAAATTTTGGAAAGCGACTGCTTATAAAATTTTGAGGCTTGGATACTACTGACCTTCTTTGTTTTGTGATGCTTATCAGTAGGTCAGAGCTTGCATTCAATGTCAAAAGTTTGCTAGAAAACAAAAAATTGTGTCCCTACCTTTGAATCCCATTGTGTTAAATGCTCCTTTCCAGTGGTGGGGTCTATATTTTATAGGTGAGATCAATCCTGCTTCTTCTGGACAACACAAATGGATACTTACAACTACTGCAATTTTCATAAAATGAGTGGAAGCTATTCCCACAAGGAATACAACTGATAAGGTAATCATCAACTTTATTCAAGAAAATATTTTGAGTAGATTCGGGTGTCGTAAGAAATTGCTAATCGATAATGATAAGGCCACCAAGTATAAATCAATGGTTTCATTTTGTGAAAAAAATGTAATTGCTTTGAAGCATTCTACACCCTATTACCCTCAAGAGAATGGATTGGCAGAATCAACTAATAAGAATATCATTCAGAGCATTAGAAAACTATTAATTTAGAACAAGAGATATTGGGATTCAATGTTGAAGTATGCACTCTGGGTTGATAGAATAACCACTAAGAAAGCCATTGGTTCATCTCCTTTTCACTTAGTTTATGGCACTCATGTTGTTTTTCCAATCCAATTAGGTATTGCAGTAATCAAATTTTTTCAAGACAGTCAAGAAGAGCCTAATGATATTCAAAGAAGAATTTTCTTATTGATTGAATTGCAGTAGGAATGTGAAGCTTTAGATGAAAAAGATCAAATTTAAAGGAGCTTTCTGAGTATCCCACAAATATACCCTTCTGTCCCAAAGGATCTAATTTTTTCCTCTTCTCTTTTGGAATGTGTATGTACACAGGACAGGTGAATATTCTGAGATGGCTAACTTTTGGTTTCTTTCCCGAGAAGAATTCTTTAGGAGTCTTGTTCTCAAGTACTCTGTGTGGAGTATGGTTCTGTACATACACTGTTGTTCTGACATCTTCTTCCCAAATATGCATAGGAATATCTTGATCATGAATCATAGCTCTTGAGGCTTCCATGATAGCTCTATTCTTTCATTCTACAATCCCATTCTGTTGCGGATTATAAGGAGTGGACAACTCCCTCTTAATCCCTGAGTCTTTTCATAACTCTTTGAATTCATTTGAGGTGAATTCTTCGCCATTATCTAATCAAAAGGTCTTAATCTTCTTTTCAATGTGATTCTCGATCAAGGCTTTGAATTCCTTGAATTTGTTGAATACTTCATCATTTTTCTTCATGAAGTAGGTCCATGTCTTCCTAGAAAAGTCATCAATGAAAGAAACATACTATACATACCCACTTAGTGAAATTGATGACATTGGACCATATACATCAGAGTGGATGATTTCCAAGATTCCTTTTGCTTTTCTCTCGCTACTTGGAAATGTATTCTTTGTGTTCTTTCCTTTCGCACATCCTTTGCAGACCCCATCATGTTTTGCTTGTATTTCTGGAAGACCTGCAACAACTTTGCTTACAAGAGGTAGTGCTATGTAATGCACACGTGCAAGCATTCTATGAAAAAGTTCATTTGGCTCTACTGTGTCATGGACCAAGGCTTGTTCTGGATGGCACTTCAATTTGTACAAACCTCCTTCTTGTTCCCCAATCACTATTGAATCATCAATAGTCTTTTCTTTTGGCCACATGATGACTTGAACATCTATGAATGCAACCCTCATTCCTTTTGCATCTAATGCATATATGGAGGGAAGGTTCTTCTTGAGTCCTGGTACAAACAATACTTCCTTCATTTTCATAGACTTTCCAGAGTCTAGCTTATAGGAGGATTCCCCAGTAGCTTTTATTGGATACTGGTAGTCATCTCCTAGTTTCACCTTGTGAGGTGATTCATGTTCTGAAAGTTTCAGAAAGGATTCCTTGAATCCAGTCATGTTCTTGGAAGCACCACTATCTATAAGCCAATCATTGCTTCCATGAGTAATTTTTCCCGTGAGAGAGGAAATCAAAATATATTCTTCCTCACTTGAAGAAACTTCACTTTCATATCTGGTTCTCTTTGATGAAGGTTCAACATCCTCTGCAGCATGAGCACAATTTCTTCTCTTGTTTCCCTTCTTCTTGTGAGAGCTACTTTTTTTCTTAGGACAATCTCTAGCAAAGTGACCTCTCTCAGCACATGCATAGCAAATAAACGTATACAAATTTCTAGGCTTTCTAGATTTATTATTTTGATGTGAGTACTTACTTTTGTGGTGGCTGGATTTGGATTTCTTGGATTGCACTATGAGATCTTGATATTCAATTCCCATCTTCTCTTCTTGAGCTTCTATCCAAGCTTCTTCTTAAGAGAATTCTTCCAATAGTATACTGAACTTGACTAACTTCTTCCTGGCACAGATCCCTTGAATGAAGGAGTCCCATGTCCTAGGGAGTCCATTCAAGGTGGTCATCACAATATCTGCATTCTCCACTTCTTCATCTACTACTTCCAATTGTTCCTTGATCTGAGAAACCCTTGTGAAGTAAGAGTGGATGGTTTCTGCATTCTGGATCTTCACATTCTTCAATTGGTTCCTCAAGGTCATATTCTAGTTTATGTTCTTTCCTTCAAACAATTTGGTTAGGGCATCAAACATAGCTTTAGGTGTCTTTTGGGAGGACACCTATGGTATAAGGTGATCCTTGATAGAATTAGCAATGATCCTCTTTTCCATAACCAACTTCTTTCTATGTAAGCCCTTAGCCTCATCTCCCTATGGAAATGGAACCTCCTCATTGATGTAGGAGTCCAACTCATTCTCTTCCAGAACCAGGGAGATCCTATACTTCCAGCCTTGGAAGTTATCAACTCCCTCAATCTTTTCATCAATCTTGGTATGATGAGACATCTTAACTAAGAACCTCAAATGGAAAAACAAAATATTTAGATCTTACCAGGTCAATATGTCGGATCTAGATTTGGAGCTGAAATCCTACAGTGGTGGTTTATGAGCAGATTAGGGTTTTTCTTTACTGGAGTTCTGTCCAACCAAATGCTTTGAAATTGATCCCTAATTTTGATTTTGGGGAGGAGATCAATCCAATCCTAGGCTCACTAAAAAATTCCTCTTTTGTGAAAAGCCCTGATTTTTGGCAGTAGTGTCGGGTCCAAAACTGAAAAACCTCAGAATTGGATTCTACTTCGATAGAAAGATGCACCCTAAGGAGGAGAGTTAATCCAACCTTCTTTTTCTGAAAATATGTGGAGGAATATCCAATACTTAGCTTGAGGACAAGCTTGGGAGAGCTGATGAATTTCAAGCATGGAAGTATAGAATGTCCCTGATCCTTGAAGAGAATGGCTTGGATCAGTGGGGAAGTTCCATAGTCAAATGGATATGAGGGTAAGGATACTCATAAGAAGGAGTTAGTTAAGTCCAAGACAATCATTCCAAATTCTATTAAGGATCACCTCATCCACCATGTGTCTTCCCTAAAGACACCAAAGGAAGTATTTGATGTTATGGAAAAGATGCTCAAAGGAAAGAACATAAATTAGAAGATGACTTTGAGGTACCAAATGAAGAACGTGATGATACATAACTCACAATCTATACAATCCTACTTCATAAGGGTTTATCAAATGAAGGGAAAACTTGAAGAAGTTGAAGAGAATGTAGAAGAAGGTGATATTGTGATGACTACCTTGAATGACCTCCCAAGATCATGGGATTCATTTATTAAAGGAATTTGTGCAAGAATAAAGTTGATCTCATTCACCAAACTCTGAGAAGAATGCACATAAGAAGAAGATCGACTCATAAAAAGAGAAGATAAGATGGAATAAACAGAATATCAAGCTCTCACAGTTCACACCGGAAAGAACTACAATAAAAAGGAGAACCACCATCACAACAAGAAGAAGGACAAGAAACAAAATATTTTAGGATTATTAATCCTCCCTTGTCCAATTTGGTAATATGTCTAAATCAGGAGTCATGTCTAAATCGGGAGTCCTTCCAGTCTATTTTTAGTCACTAGCACCATTGAGTCCACTTGTCCTAATTAGGGCACATGTTCCAGTTACTAAAGTGTGTGGAACACTAATTGAGGCCTAATTCCACTGATTTCACTTGCATGCATTAGTTTAGGAGCCTCCTATATCAATCCCTACAAATTAGGAGCCACTCGGAGTGTCGATACCAACCAAGTTTAGTGGAGTTGAGTTGGTGACTGGTCAAGCTCAGCTAGGAGTTAGTTACATTAAGTTCTAATCCCTTACATTCAGTTCTACTTAGTTAGCGTTATGATTGCATGGATGCATGTAGGTGAGGCACATTTACTCACCTACCTCAGTCAGTTAGACTAGTTAAAACTGAATTAGATAATCGATTTGTGACTTAGAACTCTGACGAACTCTGATAATGATTTAGACAATGTCAATTAACCATTCAGTCAAGTAGAGTCTAATCAATTCGAATTTCCTCACATGGATTCGAATTGCATGTGTCTATTTATCCATTGTACTTCATTGTAATTATTATCTAATTACTTTTTCATTAATGAAAGCATTCACAGTTGAAAGTCATTTTTGCACTGTTTCATTCTTCAATTGCTGAGTAAATTGTGTGATCTATCTTGTGAGTTGTGTTTTGGTCCAAAAATCTATGTGCTCAATTTAATATGGTATCAGATCCTCAGCAGGACAAGGCACTTCTCCTACTATATATCCAAACTTGGATCAAACAGAAGGAGGATAATCAACTCATCCTTGACATTCTCTCCAAACTTGGTGTAGAGTATTCAGTATTTTTATCAATATTTCATTATGTAAATCTCTCTACTCCAAATAGGAAGATTCCTACTCTTAACTCTTTCATTGAATCTCTCACTCAGGAGCATGACAAGTTGATACAAATGGGTTACATTCAATCTTCCATAGATCAATAACTTGTTGTAGGAGTACCTAATGTATCGAATGATAAAGGGAATAAAAAAGATGAGTCTTCTGTAGAGAAAGAGGAGTCAAAAGAGCCTTCAGGTTTGAAGATAAGCAAGAAAAATGGCAAAGGAAAGACACTATGTTCTACTATGGAAGGGGATTTCATACAGAAAGAACCTCCATGAGAAGAACAAAGAACCAGGTTTGAAGAGAAGTCTACATGTAAGGCCCCAAGATACCTATGAAAAGAACATCATGCATGCTGCTTCACTACATCACAGAGATTACAACAACACATTTTCAAGTTTTTCAAACTTAAATTATGATTCTATATTCTTAGTTAGAGGGGGGGATTTTTTCCCATATGGTTTTTTCCCCATCTCCTTGTATTGAGCAGATACTTTACTTTACTTGATGTAATGGGTGACCTCTGGTCCTAGTTACTAGGGGCCACAGATTTTCCAAGTTATCATTCAGGGGGTTGTTAGGATTATTAATCCTCCCTTGTTTAATTTGGTCATATGTCTAAATCAGGAGTCCTTCCAGTCTACTTTTAGTCACTAGCACGATTGGATCCACTTGGCCTAATTTGGGCACATGTTCCAATTACTAAAGTGCGGGGAACACTAATTAGGGCCTATTGCCACTGATTTCACTTGCATGCATCAGTTTAGGAGCCTCTTAGATCAATCCCTACAAATTAGGAACCAATGGGAGTGTCGATACTGACCAAGATCAGTTGAGTTCAGTTGGTGACTAGTAAATCTCAGTTAGGAGTCAGTTACAATAAGTTCTAATCCCTTACATTTAGTTCTACTCAGCTAGCACTAGGATTGCATGGATACATGTAGGTAAGGCACATTTACTAACCTACCTTAGTCAGTTAGACTAGTTAACACTGAATTACACACTTGAGTTGTGATTTAGAACTCCGAGAATGATTTAGACAAGGTCAGTTAACCATTCAGTCAAGTATATTATAATCAATTTGAATTTCCTCACATGGATTCGAATTGCATGTGGCTATTTATCCATTGTACTTCATTGTAATTATTATATAATTAATTTTTTATTAATGAAAGCATTCACAGTTGCAAGCCATTTTTGAATTTTTTCATTCTTTGATTGCTGAGTAAATTGTGTGATCTATCTTGTGAGTTGTGTGTTGGTCCATAGATCTATGTTCTCAATTTAATAAAATAAGTTCATAAAATATCCTTCAAGTGTTCAATGTTTTACTTGTGATGAAAAGAGACACTTTGCAAGAGATTGTACCAAGAATAAGGACTCCTTCAACAATAATAAAAGACACCATGCTCACACTGCCAAAGAGGATGAACCAACAAACAAAATATGCAAAAGAGAGAAGTATGATTCTAATGAAGCATATGTGCCAATATCAGCACTCACGGGCACTATCTCACATGGAATCAATGATTGGTTTCTGAATAGTGGGGCATCTAAATATATGATGGCATACAAAGAATCATTCATCAATATGTCTGGGCATGAATCACCTCACAAGGACAGTCCGAAAAGAAGAAAGGCAGAAAGCAGAAAGCAGAAAGTCGAAATCGTGAAAAGTTGAGGTTTCGAATTCTGCATTCTGCCTTGTGGAAAGACAACAGTGGAAGGACCATTGTGGGAGTGGAAAGGAGGAAAGGAAGAATTTCAAAAAAGTGGAAAGTTGAGTTTCCGATTTCTGCCTTCCGCATTGCGGAAAAGAAGTTGCGGGAAGGCCAGAGCGGGAGCAAAAAAACGGAAGTGCAAAAGTTTGGATTTTGGAAAGAATGGGTTTTTCGTTTCCGCAATCCACATGTAAAATGATTGGTGTGGAAAGGCTAGTGTGGAAAGCAAAGTTGTGGAAACCTAACGACCGTGGAAGGAAGTTTGCGGAAACAAGAAAATTGTGAACTCCAGGTTGTGGAAGAAGTTAAAGATTTCCTGCAAGCCTTGAAGATGATGACCACAAGTATGAAGAGAATGTATACCATTGTTGGATAAATATCAGATAGCTTTAATTTCAAAAAATAATTAAATGTTCATAAAAATAATTATGAAGGGTGTGGTTAACAATGTTAGGACGGTTATGACTAACAAAAGGCACATAAACAAAGTTAGATTATTGTAAGGACATGGCTATTTGAAAAGGTATATTGTTTTATTGATGTTTAAGAATAATATATAAACTAAATCTTGAACAGGAAGTGGAGTGTCTCTGTCATCTAGATCTATTTATTTGGAGCATAATACAAAGACCACGAAGTTTAACAATAGACAGAGTTTTTAAAGAAGATATGGGAGTTTGATAAAAATACATACAAGGGTGAATGCATGGTGCTAGGGCAGGATACATGCCTGCAAGGAGGTCTTATCCTCCTTCCAGTAGTGGCCGTAGAATCAGGTTATTGGTGTATCCTTATTTTTTGGTGTAGGCAGAAACCAGGGTGTGGGTGCATCCTTCCATAGTGGAAGAGAAACTTGGGGATTCTGGTCTCCAGCAAGTGGGTTCTTGCAAAATAACTATTGTAATTGTAAAAAAAAAATTGCAAATAATAGAAACATGTTGGTGGTTTACCTTATTGTGTTCGATGTTAAAACATTGTGTCCAAATTTGTTTTTACATTTGTTAAAATAAAATAAATCATGTTTAGATTCTATCATTGACTCACCCCCCCTTTTCTCAGTGACAAGATCTGATTCATCAATTGGTATCAGAGTAGGATCCTTCACCACATTTTAACCACTAGAAGGAATATCCTATTAAAATCACTATGGATCAGCAAATGAACATGTCAATTAGAGTCCCCATATTTTATGGTGAAGACCATGTTTTATGGAATATTAGAATGAAAAACTATCTGATTTCCATCAGTTTGGAAGTTTGGGAATTAGTTGAAGAAGGATATAAATTTCTAGAGGTCACTCCCATAGAAGCAGAAGAAAGGAAGAAATTGTGGGAACATGAAAAGGCCTTGAATACATTACAAGATGGAATAAGTAATAAAGTTCTTGTAGAAGTACTGACCTGTAAAATTGCAAAAGAGATCTGGGACAAATTGGAAACCATATATGCAGGAGACTCCAAAGTAAATATGGAAAAACTTCAATATCTCAAAGTACAATAAGAAAGTCTAAAAATGAAGGATGAAGAAAATATTTCAGAGTACTTATAAAGTGATGAGAATATTGTTACTGCAACCCAAGTTTTGGGAGCAGAAGTACCAAACTATGATTTAGTTGAAAAGATACTAAGAAAACTTCCTATGAAATATGATCCCAAAGTATCCACTCTTGAAGACCAACATAAGCTAGAAGATATTACCCTGGATGAATTGCATGGAATCCTCACAGCCTATGAATTAAGACTAGGTATTGATAATCTCCCAATAATTGAATGCTTCATAACTATGCATCATCGATCATGGAACTCATGCTCAATGCTTTATCTAGAGCCAAAGCTATATATGGAAATTTAAAAAGGAAATATTTTAGCCACATGACAATGCTACTAGACTTACTATATATCGAGTTCACCTTAGTCACCCTCCATTTGTTATTAACAACAGTTGTGTCGTGTTCCTAAGTCTTATTCTCCAATAATCATACTATTTAGATATGATATTGTCTCTTCTTTATATTAATAACCTTCAAAAACTGCATACAAATGTTTTCAGACTTCATCGTTCTTCTCCTAATTTTCATTCTTGCTACTACGTCTGCTCTCAAACTTTATCCCTGTCTGCCTTCCTTCCTTTTTCCAATGTTTGCAATCTTATCCTAGGACATGTTATTTTACTTGGAGTAGTCATCCATTTTCCTTGAGTCCACCTTCCAATTTCATGGATTGTGTATGTATCAAGGTCTTTGAAGGACCTCAAACATGGCTTTCCAGATGTCATCCATCTTCTGTGCAATGATCAACTTTATTTACAAACAACAAAACATCCTTTTTCATCCATTCCTAAGAATATATTTGGTTCTTATCATTACTCCTTTTGTCTTCAAATATTTTTGCATTATTCTTCTTCCAAGATTCATCTGCTTTCCTTGCTAATGGATACGAAAGACTCCTCATTGATTGTCTTCTTGGAATTGCACATACTTGGGATTTATGAGCAAAGGGACCACAGGTGAAGCACCTCAATGTGTGACAGTTGGTTTCAAAATGTCCAATTTGGTCACATGTCCAACATCTAATTGTGTTACTTTGAATTCCAGCACTTCTTCTTCCATAGAATGTGCAGTCCATCGCCGTGTGACAAAAACCACTACATGCATATAAAAACCCATCAAAATTAATCTCATACCTAGAATTAAATGGTCCCTTCTGTAGAATAGATTTTTTTGTTGATTGTGTCCTTCTTGATCCTTGTTGATCATGACACTTTTCTCTACTGACTTTATGACTTCTATATTTCTCTTCAAATTTTTCTTGAGATGGCTAGGGACTTTCTCCTTTTTTAGAATTCTTCCATGACTTGTTAAATCCTATTCTAGTCTTGTCATGTGGAGATATCTGATTGTTGAGAATGTGATACAAGATCATAGAACCTTTTCCAAACTTTGACTTAGTTATTAATACATCATTTTTCCTTGACCAAAGTTTTTAAATAAAGAATTTCATGGTCCTATCTTTGGTAGATTTCAACTTTCATATTGATTTTCCTTCTTAGATCTTCTTTAAAGTTGTTTTCAATTTTTCTCATCAAGCGTTGACATTCCTCTTGATATTTTTGCAGTTGAACCTTTAGAGAATGGTTTTCTATTATTAGTTCTGAGACTTCATTATTATTTTGTTCAAGAATTTTTTCATATTTAACTACTAGAGTTTGACCCATGCTTAATCTTGCTATTTTTTCTTTCAAGGAATCAATTTCAGCTTTTTGAGTATTGCATACCTTTTCTTTGTCATTTAATTGTCTTGACATGGACTCTTCAAGTAGTTTTGTTGCTTTTGTTTCTTGACAGTTTTCTTCAGCTTGCTTTCTAATCATTTTTCTTAAGTCATCAATCTCTTCTAGTGCAGCTACAAGTTCTGCCTCATAATTCACAATACCTTCATCAACTTCTTCAGTCGAATGAGAGCAATTGTCACATTGTAATTCATTATGGACATAGTGTTTAGGAGAGCCTTTACATTCATGGTTGATTGAGTTCATCAAGATCGTACTGGATTTAGTTTCCTGTCCTTCGGCTGAATATAGATCCTTTAGTTTGTCCCAAAGCTCTTTAGCCGAGACACATTATCCTACCCTTATCTTGACATGATCAGGTAATTTGTCTAGTATAATTTCCATTTATTTTCAGTTGTAACTTCTAGATTCTTTCTAAGTTATCGATTTCACTTTCTTTGGAGGGACATAACCATTTACAATTGAACTCCATATATCATACCTAGAATATTGCAACTACAACTTCATTTGTACACTCCATAGTCCATACTGCATATATGTTCTCATGAAACAGAGGTGTTTCGTTTTTCGAATAATCCATATGTATAAGGATCTCCTTCAAGCTAGTTAGGATTGTGATGAAAGCTTAGCTCTGATACCAATTGTCAGACACAATGGTACACTAAGAGGGGCGGTGAATTAGTGTCTTCTAAAAATTATACCATTTTCAACATTTAAAGTATTATTACTGATTACAGATTTACAGTTGTAATAACACAAAAAATATAACAGAAGGAATGGAGATCATGAGTCACATACACATGATACATACAAGCAAATATCCATCTTTATTTGAGCACCTACTCAAATGAGGTTGCAACCTCTGTTCAGAAACTCCTTCTTGTATAGAGCACCAACTCTCATGTTTTCTAGCACCGACTAGAAAAACATTCTCTAGCTACAACTGGGTGGAAGCACCAACTTTCACTTGTACAAGCTCCAACTTGTACAAAGAAAACAAATAATTTTCCCTAGCACCACCATTCCACCCTTGTTTCTCAGACTTAAAACATGTACAGTACAATATTTACAAAAACAGATATAACAATTCAAACTGAGTATGTTCAGATATGCTCTTGAATTTGCTTATACATCCTGGTTCCCCTCATCATCTCTATTTTGGATATTTGTGAAAGAGCTCCGAGTCCTCTATCATTCTGAAATCTCCACTTTCACGACGATCCATGCATAAGTTTTATATTTGTAGAGAGTTCAATCTTCTCTTCCTACCTCCCATCCTTTTATAGAAGTCAATCTATAACTTCTTTACCTTCTTGTGCACCTAGAGGTCTATTTCTGTAACTGATGAAACTGTTCGATGCCTTATGACATACAAGAAATCCAATGGTTGGTTAATCATGAATTTTTGTAACGATTATTCATCCTTTAGCCTCTTGTGCAAACAAAACAGAGTTTTATCACTCCTAGTTCCATTTTTTTGGTTATGTAGTATAGGTTCCACCCCAATCATTCTGCAACATTGATCTTCTTTGGGATCTCCATGACTATTTATCTGATTCCAGTGCAGGATGTGGATCCTAGTTTTTCAATATTTGTTTAGAAAAATTCCATACTTTTGATTTCCAACTTCCACTTTTCGACTTCCACACTTCCAACTTCTAGACTTTGAGATGGGAAAAATAACTTCTTCTGACTTTCGTACTTCCAAGTTCTGCACTTCTTCACTTCTATCTTCCGACTTCCACTTTCTGCTTTCCGCTTTCTGACTTCCATACTTATGAACTTCCAACTTTCGACTTCCACACTTTCCACTTCTGACTTTCGCTTTCCTCTTTCAGCTTTTTGACTTCCGCAGTTCTGTACTTTCGATTTCTGGACATCGGAATCGAAAAACCCAACTTCCAGCCTTAGTCCTTTCATGTTCTCTCGCTTTCTACTTTTCGACTTCAAAAATCAAAGATCTAACTTTTCTTATTCTAGAACTTTTGGATTTACGCTTTCCAATTGCCGTACTTTCGGCTTCTGGCTTCCGAATTCCAAACTTTAGGATCAAAAAACCCAACTTCTAGTCTTAGTCCTTTCATGTTTTCCTGCTTTCCGCTTTCTGGTTTCTTCTTTCAGAAATTGGAAATCTAACTTTTCTTATTATCGAAATTTTGTATTTCCCCTTTTCCGTGCCCATACTGCAACACTCATTCCGTGCCATTGATTTCTTGTGTGGGTTCACTTCTGACCTTCAGATCTATTCATCCTATTACTTTTCAAACTTTTGCAGATTTGCTCTTGACCGTTGATTTCTTGTGTAGATTCATTCCTGACCGTCGGATCTGTTCATCATATCTTCTTTCAAAATTTGTAGATTTTTTCCCGACTATTGATTTCTTTTGAGGATATATGTTCATCAGATCTTCTTTGAAACTTTGAGGATTTTATTCCGATCCTTGATTTCTTTTGCGGATTCATTCATGTTCGTTGAAAATGTGCACAAGCCATGGATTCTTCGGAGTCCTATGCTCATCTGGATCATGTTTGGAACTATGTTGTGCCATCATCCATGGATTATTTTGAGTACTTTGTTCATCTGGATCATGCTTGGAACTACGTTGTGCCATCCGCCATGGATTCTTCTGCGTCCTTTGTTAACTTGGATCATGCTTGGAACTATGTTTTGCCATCACCCATGGATTCTTCTGAGTCCTCTATTCATCTATATCATGCTTGGAACTATGTTTCCATCAATGACAACCATATCGCACTCTGATCTATTTTCCATATGACCGCAAATCCTCCAACAGTCTCCCTTGACCGCAAAACCTCCAACAATCTCCCCCTTTGGAATTGATGGAAATATTCAACTTTTGGATGCATGTTGTATTAGTAATCATCAATCTCTTTATCATCTATAACAAATAACTTCTCCCCCTTCTACATCAATGTCAAAGAAGAATCTATAGCACATCTCCCCCTATCAAAGTATAATTTATCGCATAGCTCCCCCTATCAAAGTGGACAAGTTATTTGGAGTAAGATATGATAACCAACATATAGGCCTCAATGTATATTCAAGGAAATAATCAAAGAAAAATACTTTATCATGTATTCCTCTTTATTTTCTTCAAGCATATAGATTGTTTATCATTGTTTGAAACCCTCACACATCATCAAGTCCATCATCAAGTGGTGTTATGGACAATTAACATCAAATGTGTCAAAGTTCCATCAATCAACCATGTTTGTGGATACCAAGTCTTTACCATGTTCTAGGACCATCTCCAAGAGTCCATGATCACAAATTACCACATAATGGGTCATTTTTCCAAGCCCCATGTTCCAATACCCAAGTCACATTATTATTTCCATATTCTTCATGTCATCCAATCGGCATGTCCTTGTTCTTTCTCTTCCATTTCCATGTCTTCAACTTTTTTCTTGTTTTTTCATTGATCATGTAATCCATGTCATCACTTAATCCTTTGTCATTAATTTGTTTTCATCAATTCTGCTTCACCATAATTGTCTTCAATCTGTCCAAAACCTTTTCTTCATTCTATCACAGTCATATCATCTTCTTGCCCATGGTCATCATCAATCTGCTACTCCAAAAAAACAGAATTCACCACAGCTAAAAGTCCTCAATCATATGTATATCTAATATTTTCTTTCTTGAACTTTTCAACAAGAATATATGTGTTCAAAATCCTTCACAAGATATAACCTTCAAGAGTCTTGTCAAAATACTTGATTTCTAAACTTTTGAGCGAAACAAGTAAAATCATATGTCTTTACTGTGATTGCACAAAAAAATCAGAATTTCTCCCAATAGTTCTGTAGGTCTCATACTTTTCATTTAATTCTTCACTTTATTACCTGAATCATGTGACAATCATCTTCAATTTGTGTTTACACATAGTTCTTCTATATACTTTGGTTGCCTTGTATATTTTCAACAAATATTATCATGACAATACTGCCAGATATTCTTAAGGAAAGAATCAATCATCTAGTAACTTCATAAAAGGTATGCATGCATCAAAATCATCCCTTCACTTTATTTTATTCAACTAGAGAGAGTCCATGATATCACAAGAAATTACTCTTGCTCCCCCTATAAATCAACACTCTCAATTTGGGTGCCTTTATCTTGTGCTTCTATCAAATGCATCATATGATCTAAATCTTGGGTCAATTATTTGAACCTCTGTGCAATGTCTTCATACAAGCTTGTTTCTTCTTTTGTTGTTTTGGAAATGAATTCTCCACCTATTTGGGTTGTATAAGGTCCAATTTCATCAGTGTCATCAATATCTTTCTTTTGTGCTCCTTAAGGAACTTCTCAAGTCTTTAATTGAATGATTCATAAATGTGCATCATCGATCATAAAACTCATGCTCAATGATTTATCCATATCCAAGGATATATCTACAAATATAAAAAGTCAAGATTTTGGCCACTCGACAATGCTACTGAACTTACTATATATCAAGCTCACCTCAGTCACCCTTCAGTTATTATTAACAACAGTTGTACCTTGTTCCTAAGTCTTCTTCTCTAGTCATCATACTGTTCAGATATGAGATTATATTTTTTTTATATCAATAACCTTCATAAACTACATACAAACATTTTCAGACTTCATCATTCTTCTCCTAATTTTCATTCTTGTTGCTACTTCTACTCTCAAACTATATCCCTGTCTACCTTCCTTCCTTCTGTCAATGTTTGCAATTTGATCCTAGTACCTATTATTTTACTTGGAGTAGTCATCCATTTTCCTTGATTCCACCTTCCAATTTCATCGCCTCAAGATGTATCAAGGTATTCGAAGGACCTCAAACATGGCTTTCCATATGACAGCCATCTTCTGTGCAATGATCAACTTTATTTGCATACAACAAAACATTATTTTTCATCCATTCCTAAGAATATCTTTGGCTGTTATCATTACTCCTTTTGTCTTCAAATATTTTTTCATAATTCTTCTTCCAAGATTCATCTACTTTCCTTCCTGATGGATATGAAAGACTCCTCATTGATTGTCTTCTTGGAATTGCACATACTTATTCTTTATGACCAAAGCCACCACAGGTGAAGCACCTCAATGTGTGACAGTTGGAAACAAAATGTCCAATTTTGTCACATGTCCAACATCTAATTGTGTTACTTTGAATTCCAACACTTCTTCTTCCATGGAATGTGCAGTCCACAACCCTGTGACCAAAACCACTACATGCATAGCAAAACCCATTAAAATTATTCTCATACCTAGAATTAAACGGTCCCTTTTGTAGCATAGATGTTTTTGTTGATTGTGTCCTTCTTGATCCTTGCTGATCATGACACTTTTCTCTACTGACTTTATGACTTCTAGATTTATCTTCAAATTTTTCTTGAGATGGTTGGGGACTTTCTCCTTTTTTAGATTTATTCAGTGACTTGTCAAATCCTATTCCAGTCTTGTCATGTGGAGATCTCTGATGGATGAGATTATGATCCAAGATCATAGAACCTTTTACAAACTTTGTCTTACTTATTAATTCATCATTTTCCGTGACCAAATGTTTTAAAGAAAGAATTTCTTGTTCCTGTCTTTGGAAGATTTCAAATTTCATATTGAGTGGCCTTCTTAGATATTCTTCAAAGTTTATTTCAATTTGTCTCATCAATCCTTGGCATTCCTCTTGATATTTTTGTAGTTGATCCTTTATAGAATGGTTTTATATTCTGAGTTCTGAGAGTTTTTTCTTATTTTGTTCAAGATTTCCTTCATATTTAGCTACTTGATTTTGGCACATGCTCAATCTTGTTATTTATTCTTTCAGGGAATCAATTTCAGCTTTCTGAGTATTACCTACCTTTTCTTTGTCATTTAATTGTCTTGACATGAATTCTTCAAGTAGTTTTGTTGCATTTTGTTTCCTGATAGTTTTCTTCAGCTTGCTTTTTGATCTTTTTTCTTAATTCATCAATCTCTTCTAGTGCAGCTACAAGTTCCGTCTCATAATTCACAATAACTTCATCAACTTCTTCACTCATATGAGGGAAATTATCACATTCTGAGTGATTACAAACATAGTGTTTAGGAGAGCCTTTACCTTCATGGTTGATTTAGTTCATCAAGATCGTACTAGCTTCAGTTTCCTATCCTTCGGCTGAATATAGATCCGTTAGTTTGTTCCAAATATCTTTAGCCGAGACACATTGTCGTACCCTTCTCTTGACATTATCAGGTAATAGTTCTAGTATAATCTCCTTGGATTTAGAACTCTAACTTCTAGCTTCTTTCTAAGTTTTCAATTTCACTTTCTTTGGAGGGACATAGCCATTTACAATTGAACTCCATAAATCATACCAAACAAATTTCAAGTACCACGTCATCTTTACACTCCATTCTGCATATATGTTCTCATCAAAGAGAGGTGTTTCATTTTTTGAACAATCCATGTGTCTAAGGATCTCCTTCATGCTAGTTAGGCTTGTGATGAAGGCCTGGCTCCAATACCAATTGTTAGACACAATGGCACACTGAGAGGGGGGGAGGAATTAGTTTGTTCTAAAACATAAACCATTTTCAACATTTAAATTATTATTACTAATTACAGATTTACAGTTGTAATAATGAACCAAATATAACAGAAGGAATGGTGATCATGAATCAGATACACATGATACAAACAAACAAGTATTCATGTTTATTTGAGAACCTACTCAAATGAGGCTGCAACCTCCGTTTACAAATTCCTTCTTGTAGAGAGCACCCACTCTCATGTTTTTCTAGCACCAGCTAGAATAAAATTCTCCAGCTACAAGTGGGTGGAAGCAACAACTTCCACTTGGACATGATCCAACTTGTACAAAGAAAACATACAATTTTTCCCGAGAACCAATATTTCACCCTTGTTTCTTAGACTTAAAACATGTACAGTACAATATTTAGAAAAACACATATAACAATTGAAATCGACTATGTTTAGATCTGCTCCTGATTTCTCTTATGCATCTTGGTTCCCCTCATTATCTTTGTTCCGGATATTCTTGAAAGAGCTTACAGTCCTTTGTCATTATGTAATCTCCACTTTGGCGAAGATCCATGGACTAGTTCTCTGTCTATAGAGAGCGCAATATTCTCTTCCTATCTCCCATACTTTTATAGAAGTGAATCTGTAACTTCTTTTGCTACTTGTTTTCTTGACATTCCATTTCCATAACTGATCAAACTGTTCGATGCCTTATGACAGACAAGAAGTCCAATCGTTGGTTAATCATGAATTTCTGTAACGATTATTCGTCCTTTGGACTCTTCCACACTTGTCGTTTTATGCAAAGAAAATAGAGGTTTCGCACTCCTGGTTTCGTTGTTCTTGTTCCGCAGTACAAGTTCCTCCCTAATCATTCTGTACCATTGATCTTCTTTGGGCTCTACATGACCGTTGATCTGAATCAGGCGCGGGATGTAGATCCCAGGTTTTCAAAAATTTGTTTAGACAAATTCTAGACTTTCCAACTTTCGACTTCCACTTTTTGACTTCCGCACTTTTGGCTTCCGTACTTTGGGATCGAAAAACTAACTTCTTTTGACTTCTGCACTTCTACATTTCCTAGTTTTGACTTCTGCACTTTTGACTTCCACTTTTCCCTTTCCGCTTTCTGCTTTCCAACATCCATACTTTTGAACTTCCGAATTCTGTACTTCCTACTTCTGCAATTTTGACATCCTCTTTCCACTTTTCACTTTTCACCTTTCGACTTCCGTAGTTATACACTTTTGACTTCTAGAATTCAGGATCGGAAAACCCAACTTTCAGCCTTAGTCCTTTAATGTTCTCCCGCTTTTCTCTTTCCATCTTCAGAAATTGGAAATCTAACTTTTCTTATTCTCAAACTTTTGGATTTCCGCTTTCCAACTTCTACACTTCAAGATTGGAAAACCCAACTTCTAGTGTTAGTCCTCTCCTATTATCCCGCTTTCCGCTTTCTAATTTCTGACATCGAAAATCGAAAATATAACTTTTCTTATTCTCAAACTTTTGGATTTCCTCCTTTTCGCTCGCGTACTGCAACACTCATTCTATGCCAGCAATTTCTTCTGTAGGTTCACTCTTGACCTTCAGATCTATTCATCCGATTACTTTTCATACTTTTGCATATTTTCTCTTAACCATTGATTTCTTGTGTGGATTCATTCCTACTCATCGGATATTTTCATCATATCTTCTTTCAAAACATACGGATTTGCTCCCGACCATTGATTTCTTTTGAGGATATATGCTCATCAAATATTCTTTCAAACTTTGCATATTTTATTCTGACTGTTGGTTTCTTTTACGAATTCATTCCTGTCCATCGAATCTATGCACAAGACATGTATTGATGTGAAGAAGAGTAGGCGATCTCAGTGACATGTATTCTTCTGAGTCATCTTCTCATCTGGATCATGATTGGAATTATGTTGTTCCATCAGCCATGGATTCTTTTGAGTCCTTTTTTCATCTGGATCATTCTTGGAACTATGTTGTGCCATTAGCCATGGGTTCTTCTGCATCCTTTTTTCATTTGGAACATGCTTGGAACTATGTTGTTCCATCAGCCATGGAGTCTTCTAAGTCCTTTGTTCATATGGATCATGCTTGGAACTATGTTTCCATCAATGAAAACCATACCACACTCTGATATGTTTTCCATATGACCGCAAATCCTCCAACAATCCCCCCCTGACCACAAAAACTCCAACAAAAAGAACATAAATTAGAATATGAATTTGAGGAACCGACTCAAGAATGTGAGGATACAAAACTTAGATACTATACAACCCTACTTCGAAAAGGTTTCTCAAATAAAGGAAAAACTTTGAGTAGTTGAAGAGAATGTAGAAGAAGGTGAGATTGTGATGACTACCTTGAATGGCCTCCCAAGATCATGGGATTCATTTATTCAAGGAATCTGTGCAAGAAGAAAGTTGATCTCTTTCAACAGACTCTGAAAAGAATGCAAATAAGAAGAATATGTTGGTGAAAAACCACCAACGAAGCCTCATCAACAGGGGTTCTCACTCTATCGATGCCCAACTAGTGTGATCTCCCTGAGCATCAGCCCAAATAGGTTTTACCTTTCCCAGTAACATCCACAAAGCGGACAAAGTCTCACTCGAGATGTTCAAGGGAAAGCTATCAGAACCGAGTTTCCGGTAGTGAGAAGGGAGGATATGGGATCCGAAGGAGAGATAACATAACTATTAGATCCAGAACTATGTAGTCATCATTAATTCATTTCCACCACTATATATTTCATCATACATTTGTCACAGTAATGCTAGTGTAGCAGCATCATTTATAAAATATCTTAACTTATAATGTAACAGAAATGTGACAGAATTAGAACAGATCACAGCAACATCAAACATCATAACAGATTAGATCGCAACAGTATCATAATAGATTATATCATAGTAGGGAAAATAGTAGAATAAAATACAAGATTTATGCAACAACCATCATATCATAATAATTCTGCACAAAGGATCCAAACAGACAATTCTTCTCAACAACAGGAAGCTGAATACATCAGGAAAAAACCCAGATAGATCATATATACAATAGAAAATTCTCCAAAACCATAGACAGATCGCACCAGACCTCAAGCAATAACCATGCTCAAGATAATATTGATCTCCACCTCGATGTCTATCATAATTACCAAACTAGTCTAAATAACTTGTAACTGCTAATGACCTATTGTGACAAAACTTGGTCAAATAATATATTAAATACTCAAAACATTTATTTTTCCTCCCATCACGCTGATCTGGCCTTGCGTGGTACCGCATGAGCTTGTGCAGCTACCGTGACGTTGTGCAACTCACTTACCGAAACCACTGCCAACAGGCCCCCAACACAGTCTTGTGGCTTGTCCCCGAGCCACATCAGGTTGACAGGGTATATGTCGACGTCCATGCCTTGAAATATTCAAACTACTACGTGATCTCAAGAACCTAAAGCTAGACTTTGTCGAAAACACTTTCAAATTTATTCAAATCCTATTGTATTGGGTGCTCTTCCCTAGCCTTGTCGTCGACCATCTTTCGATTCTCTTGCACCACCTACAGCGTGGTGACTTCTTTCAAAACCAACTGTCCACCAATTTCTTGAAACTCACCTAGCTGAGCTTGACACTTTTGTTGGCATTCCTAGGCATGGGAAGCTCTCTACTAAAGATCCTTTAACTCCTCGACCCTCGTGATCTACACCATCAACGAAATTTCCCACAGCGATGTCTTCAACGTCGTCAACTGGCCTTCAGCTTCTTGCACCTATGCTATCAACTGATTGAGCTTCTCATCTTGGACAATGCTCTGCCAAAAGTGCATTGACACCTCCATGATTGTCTTGGCTTGTTGCTCCATGGTTTCGAATTGGGTTGTTATTTCCTCAATAGAAGCCTTCCGTTAAGCAACTTGCTCTGACGGCATCGTAGGTTGCACTAGGTAATTGAGCATCAGGTTGGTATCCTGGAGCTTGACAATGGTTTCTCCAAGGTACTTGGCCTTAGCGACCACGGTAAGCTCGATCGTGCTCTCAAAAATATATTGACAAGCCTCATCAACGACTTGCTCGACCTCACCGCATCTTGCACACTTTTGTGCTTGTTCAACAATAAGGTGGTCATGCACCTTCCTTATCTCAGTAACTTCCTCAGCAGCCTTATGTTGCAGCTCGGCCTGTCCTACCTTCAATCTCTCTATTTCTTGGACCTTCTCTTATGCCAGCTGCACCCAGACCTGATGTAGCTCCTCCGCTTCTTTCTACAGCTTCTTGGTTGCACTCTGCAACTGTACGTATCCGTCATTCCACTCCTTCTGTATCATAGGTCTCATGGAGGTATTTATAGAAACAATATCAAAAATGGAATTTAACCTATCTCATGCCACACCAAATTCTTCATGGTTCGACACTCGGATCTCCTGTGTTGTAGCCTCAGAGGAGTCAACGACTGCTTTGATGAGCCACTATAATTTTTCCTCCATCCCTGACTAGATACCACTGCCTACATCATATTCTTGGTGCCATTTGGTGTAAGTCTCCTCCCTCATGTGTTGTGCTTTGGCCTCGGGATCTGTCACTGACTCATTTTCAGAGTCGTGAACACTCAGCTCCTTCTAGGAAGGCTCTTCAAGGGCATCAAGTGGTGGATCCTTAGAAATTTCCTCCTAACTCGTAGGGTTGTGCCATTCAACTGGACACTCTTGAAAAATAGCATCCAATTATTCTATCGTGACTTTGTGAGCCAGAGGTAGCCACTGCCTGTCGGGGTCCCGTTGTGCCTAAATGTAAATGGAATGTGGCCTGATAGTGAACCGAATGAGCTGCTGCAGAAGGAGATACTTGGGGAACAGTGATAGCAATGGCTCGTAGCACTTCCCAATAGACCCAAAAATGAATTGCACAGTCCGCGTGTCGACTAGGCTCCTCAACCCACCACAAATTCTGGTATCGTGCACTGCGGCACACCTTCGTCGCATCGACTACCATTGGTTGGTAGTCTTTGGGTTCCATCTAGGAGACAAGTGCAATAAGAATTAAGAGCCAAATATATGAAAATGACCTCCCATCTTGAGCAACAAGAGAATCTTCAAGCAACTGGTTAAGCAAGAACAAATACTAGTTCATCTGTACTCCTTCAGCGCACTTCTGGGCGCATGCGACTACGTCTGAGTTACATTGGACCGATAAATTTCCCCAAACAACCTTACCTTCCAGAATCCACACACCGATACATAACACTTGTGATTTGACGCTATCAATTCGATAAGCACACCCATCACGTTGTAAGACAAAGCACTGCTTTAGCTGCTTGGCAAGCTTTTTGTCGGTATCCGTCCCGCAAATATACTATGTTGGATCTTCCATGACCTTCGTGTTATAGCAGATTTCACCACACTAGGTGAATCACACATTGTATGGCCTTCCCTTGTCCCGCTGCAGACTCATTAACCCCTTTGGACCACTTTATATCTTTTGATGTTACCTTGATCATCCCCAAAAAACATTATAATATTGATATACGCGGCTTTTTCCCCGATAACCGCGTACATACGCGGGTATTCCCTCGATAGTCGCGTACATCGGGATGTGTGCATAAATCCAAATCCTTTTGGACTGTTCCTTGACTTGGATCCGACTCATATGAATCCTAGCCTTCCATATGCCTTGAGATCGCACGGATTCGACCCTTTAGTATCCCTTTGAAGAGCTATATAAGGAACCCCTTGGTACATTGAAAGCATAAGAAAAAATTGAGAGCATCGAAATTATAGTCCATTGTTGCCAGAACTTTATGCTTGAGTCTGCATCCCTTTGTCCCTTGGAGCACTGTTGTGTTCTTCCCAAGCTTGCCCATTGTTAGTAAGCTTGCTATCGAAGTGATGGAGGATTGAGGTGGTGGAGGCCCAAGTGGGGGATTCAGTTTCTCCGGTTCGCAGACGTGCCATCAGAGGTTGTCACTTGTAATCTCTGATTCTTATTAATAGAAATATATTTTCCTGTCTAATAATGTGTATTTGAATGAATATTGTTTCCATTGGAATATGTCAAATGCTTTTACATTATTGATTATATATGATAGAATAGATCTAACACCATGAAATATAGTATGCTTGTATTTTTTACTTGTTGTTGAGGACGTGCTATAACAAGTCAAGCTGAAGATTGGAAAGCTCAGCGGGGATCTACTTCAACCGTCCGGAATAAGGTACGAGGTTCGATCCTTTAGTGTTAGATTGTTTATTTCTATTGCATATTGGAGAAGATTGATTTCTGGAGTCTAGCTGTCTGTTGTGGTACCCCAATCCATAGGAAATTCTCTCCGTAACAGAATTGGCGACTCCGCTCGGGAGTTCCTAGTAGTTGACCTTTGGGGATTGGTTTCTTGGAATTCAATGTATTTGAATTGCTCTCTCTCTCTTGTTTTTGTGTCGGGTATGGGGGCATGTATGCTTGGTAGAGCCTGATTGGTGTGAAATAAGTCTCAGCCTGTCTGTTTGCTTGTGGTTTATGTATCTTTTTCTTCCTGTACGCGGGTTTATTGTTTACAGTCGCGTATACACGCGGGTTTCCCTGGGATTTCCGCGTATACACGCGGGTTTACTGCACACAGTCGCGTATACCCTGGTTTTTACCCTTTTGTGGAAGATAGTGGATTGCTGGGTGAGTTCTAATTGTTGCTGAGTCTCCTTTGGCACTGCCTGTGTCTGTTATTGCCTCTGTTTTTGACCAGAAACGTT
>LPNX011037951.1:40872-138416 GCA_001517045.1 Pseudotsuga menziesii | reverse complement strand
ATCCGCAACGGCGGCCCCTTGGAAGCTTCAATCCTTCCGACGTATCGGCTCTCCAACCAATCTCCCTTCCGCCGTATCGGCTCTCCAGGAGTTCCAAACCGTTCGCTCTTTTCTTGGACGAACTCTTCACATCGGGCGTCGGCTGAATCTTGAATCGGACGCAGGATTGCTTAGCCATCCGCAACCTCGGATGGAAGACTTTGCCAATCCTTCCGCAACGGCGGAAGTTCACTTCCTTCAATGGCCCAACCGTTCCATACTTAGCCAAAATTCCGAGCTTTCTTTTCGCGCGTCGGCGATCGGACGGATCTTCAAACTCTCCGCGGCGTCGGCGATCAGACGGATCTTCAAACTCTCCGCGGCGTCGGCGATCGGACGGATCTCGAATCGGACGTGAGATCACTCCGCCACCCGCAACGGTCGGAGGGAAAGATCGTTGCTCCACCTGCAACGACGGAGGCTAACTCCGTGAACCCTTCCGCAATAGTCGGACGGGGAACTTCACCCACTCGTCCGCAACGGCGGATGTTGACTTTGTCAGTCCCTCCGCAACGGCGGAATTCCACTTCCTCCAGTGGTCCGACCGCTCAACACTTAGACCGTTTTCTGAACTCGTCTTCCCACTGCTACGTCGGCGGTCTAACCTTTTTCACAGCCGCAACTGCGGACCGAGAATTGCTAAGCCTTCCGACTGCTGTCAACACTTAGGCGATTTTTTGAAGTTTGCTGCTGTCAAACTATGATCAGAGAAGGTGATTCTACCTTCTGTCACTGCACCTTCTTGGCCCATAGAGGCCCATTGTTGCAACCATGGCGCTCTGATACCATATTGTCACATCCCCTTCCCTCAACCGGAGAAGAGAACGCGATGAACGCATCAACATGACCGGGCAAAATGCACCATGAACATAAACAGAATTCAAATGTTGAAATTAAAAGCCTACAGAATGCATATTAAGATGCCTAAGCATACACAAATGCTTGAATCCTTCAATTACACAGCGGAAGCAACACCGATACATTCCAGCATTCAACATCAGTATAAATTACAGAGCTGAAGTAAACAACAGTACTTATCTTTGATGAAGAATTCACCCGCAACCAGCTACGTCGCTGCAACGTTCCACCCAACCATAGGCTAGCTTGCTCCTCAATCTCTCAGCAACGCTGCCACCCCGGAGCTGGGCATGATTCCTCCGAAATAAGGGTCAATTGCAGGCTTATACATAGCCAAGGGGACATAAACAGCAAACCAATCACAGTTGGGTTCACAGGCTGTCAACAAACAAGCCAAGCTAGCACAGTCCAAGGGACTAACCACTGCATACCAACAGCAAAACAATTCCCTTCACAACCCTGTGAAGAAGCAAAATGACCGATGACAGTCCCAAATGAAAGGTGAGACACAGCTCCAGCCTATTAGGCAACTCAGAGTAGGTTTTGGCCCTAACGTGGCCAAAACAACTCAACAACAGCACCCAAACCAGGGTATATCAGCAGCCACAACACACCATGAAGGATAACAACAGTCCACAGTCCCAAAACAGGGAAATTCAACCAATAGCACACACAATTACTCAATAGAATGGTTGGGAAACATCACACAGTCCCAACAAAGGAGAAGAACAACTCCCAGCGTGGACATACAAGGGAAATTCAACCCACGAATTAGCAATCCACAGTGGTCCAAAACGGAATTGGAACCCACAGCCAACAAAACACAGGGGAAACAGCAGCCCCAAAACATGACAGTGAGAACGGCTCTCACAACATGGGAAAACGACCCAAACACCCTATGCGTGAGGAAGAACTTACACCCAACAGCAAAATGCACGGGAAATACATACCCGATTTCTCTGCGTGAGGATGAACAGACCACAGTAGGAAAATGGCTCACTACGAATTGGGCACTACAGCCAACCAAAAATGTGGAGAAGACAAAAACGGAAGCAATCCCTCTTCATGAGAATGCACAGCAATGGAGAGGACGCGAATTTGCAGTCAGCGGGTGCTCAGCCACTCGTGGAGAGGAACAAAATTCCCACGTGAGACCAAATTCGTCCAAAACCTGTGCGTGAGGAACCAACAGACCCAAAATCGTGGTGAGTGAGTGAACAGACCAGGGAGGAGTGCGTGAGGGTGAAAAAAAATGGGCAACATGGGTGGAGTGGGCAATTGGGTAAGGCTGACAGCCTCCCACAACCACCACCACTTCAGCAATAAATTCCCTCAGCCATAACTCCTCAACCACCAGCTGAGCATTAAAGAGGTTGACAAGGGAAGATGGAAAATCAACAAGGTGACAAAACAACAAGGCAATAAAACATGGGTTTTTCCCCTTAACCAAGGTTTGACATCCCCCCACCCCTTATCCTTTGGAACCATGCCCTTTTCATTCAACGTTGCACTGCCGTAACTGGTTGTGGTTTATTTTAATTGATGGGCGGGTTTACATGATGCCGAATTATAATGTGCCTTATAGCACGAGATGCCACCGGCAATTATCCCCATTGCCGAAACATACACAACAAAATCGATGGTGGGGCTTTTGCCTTGAGATCCTCACCACGATTAATTACAATATATACATCATGCAAACGGGGTCAAAACCGGGGACGTGACATCGAGCATCCACTGATTCGGGCTCGTAAAATCCATGAATCAGTGCTTTATCAAGCATTCTTTTGTTTCTTCTTAAATCTTGTCAAAAATGAAGAAGGTCCCAAGTTTTCTTTCTTGGACTCGTTAAACCTTTACAAGAAAGAGGGAAGGGAATTTCATTCACATGTTTTTTACATTGCCGAAGAAAGTCTTTTCTCCTTGAACAAAGCACCTGTTTTCAGTCTATCAACAGTTGGGTCTTAGTTTTTTACCTTATCTTGATTCGTAATTTTTACTCCTTTAGTTGGTCACTTTTCCAATTATATGGGGAATCTGTCAATGTATCCTACATTGCAGAATTGTATTGTTGGTATCTTTGTGTCAAAATATTCCTAAGTCACTTTTGTGTCGTGCTCACTATTCAAGGTTAAACCTTTTTTCAGACATTCTGCAGTTTCCTTGAACTTTTGTGTCAGCCATTCCTTGGTATCAGTTCATTACATTCAGTCTTCAACGGTCCTTGCTCCAAAACTTTGTTCCATTTCCAGTTCCAATTAGTATTTGACTTACCTCGTGTGGGATGATGGAAGATTCCTTAATTCCTTCCTTCCAACATATCTCTTCTTATCGACGTCAACACATCTTGCTTTGGGAATGAGATTTAGAGTTTATGACAATACCTTGCTGATTGCAGTCATCAGTGGCAATTTCCCTCGCTATTGGGTAGTGGGAATGCCTTAATGTCTCCTACTCGATGGATTATTCAGGTGTTCAACTTCAAGACCTTGTATTCACACTTCTTAGAATGTACTAGGTACCTTGGGGACCATTTTCATTAATGGTGGTTTCCCTCATGTTTGTCAACGGTTCTCATCATTGACTGGTAATCAAACAATTTCCTTCATGTTTGACTTCAGCTCCTTTATTTGCATGGTTTGTATTCGTAACTTTGGGTGGTTTGGATTGAAGACTTTGGGCCGATATTAGAATCATCATCTTTTTATATTTCCCAAGTTATGCAAGACCTTGTCACACTTCATATGAAATTTACTGAGACATAGATCCACCTTGTATTCTTGTGGCTATGGTCGATTATCGAGCATGGATCCACCTTGTTCATTTGTGGCCATGACTCCTTTAGATTTTATATGGCACATTTTTTCATATTGTATGACCATGATAGTTACATCAGTTATACACATCTTGGATCTTCCTGTATCTTTATGGTGATCGTTTTTATATGGACTTGTAAATCCCATAGATCAGTCTTGTCTGACATTTATCTCTCTTTCAGGTACCTATGTTCGAGCCTTTGATCTTGGATTATCTGCTCTCTCCATACTTAGTTATTTCCTTTTTATAATGTATTTTGGATATCATCTTCCCCTCTAACCTTGTACATTAGGGGGAATATGTTATAGCCCAAAATGACACACTCTCTTCATGTTACCACTTTCCCATGATTATGTCACATGTCAACACTTCAGAAAAGTCACTGAAAAAAAACCTATATTGGAGGAGCCATATATGGCGTTATGTAAATCCATTTGACTTCTTATATAGACCATTGGAAAGGTATTCAATTCAGGAACAACTTTGCAGAAGACTTTAAATCTTGGAAATTCCTAGAAGTACCCTAAAAAGGGGAATATTTGACCTATTCGCAACTTTTTCATCATGGTACCCACGAGTTTCACCTCTATACTCACGAATTTTCCTTCATGCTTCCCGTAGTTACATCCTGTAGTGGTAAAAAATGATAAAAATATTAAAAATATCAAATTAGGGGTGGTTTGGAAGGATATGGAACTAGTTTGGGAAGTTGTAACTAACCCCTATTCGACCTTATCTCTTTAGAAATGTATAAATGAAAGGAGAGAGGTCCATGAGAGGGGACTGGAACTTTTGCATTTTTATGCTAGAGGAATTGGGACTCTCATCCCCGCTACCTTTTCCCTATATGTCATCTCGTTTTGTTGCAGATCTTGGAGGCTTATAAGTTCCTTGGAGAAGATAAGCAACAGAACTAGATCAAGGTTTCGTGAGGTGCCTGGCTTGAAGAGAAGGTAATATTTGTACTTCTATCATGATCAATAAAGATGTGTTGTTCTTCCTCTTCCAATTGATGTGTTATAGATAATGAATATCTGTTTATGGTTATATGATGTTGTATATCAGATTAGGGTTTCATTGAACATAATCTCCTTTCATATAGTCAAATTGGTTTGAGGAAGGTTAAGTTTGTTTTGCAGGTCTCTTGGAGAAAGAGGAGCAAGAGGAGGATTGTAGGGCCGCTTGGATCAACCTTCATTTGACTAAGGTATGAACCTTTCTAATCTATGAATATTGTTTACATTTACTTGCAGAACTATATGCATCTACCTTTCAACCTCACTATGTTGATGGCCTCTTAAACCCTAGCCATAGTAACACTTTCCTATACAACACTGTGTATTTCCATCCCATCAAATTATCCAATTTATCCATCTTGTAACTCCTAGCAGCGGAACTCATCACAACCATAGATATACTATTCATTCACTTTCCATCATAGATCTTTTTCCCAATTTAACATCAGTATTCATAAAATAACTGGACTGCAACTTACCTCAATGGATTGGTAATTGACCATTGATCCATTTCTATTTTTAACATTCTGCTCAGATCTGATCTTACAAATAGTGTGCACCTTCCCATAACGAAGTCATCCTCCATCGTAGATTTCGATCACCATCAATCTTAGCCTTTGATTTTCTTCCCCCTTTAATCCATTCCACTGGGGATCCGATATGATTTTAGTTGTGCATGCTAAATCAATGGAATGATCCTGGACCATAGATCTCACTCCCCTCAATCATGCACCGTTGATCGTGCGGGCCCCTTAACTAATTCCGTTGATTGTAAAACTTTATTTTCCCATGCATCTCCAATAATCAGAATGAATATCGACCCTTGATCAGGATCAGGTCTCAATCTCAACCGTTGAAACATGCAGATTGTACTACATTTTGCTGATTTCCAAATTTATTTAGCCCGCGCATGTTCACCCAGCAGAATAGCTTAGGACCATTGATCATTTCCATACTCTCATATTCATTGTTGGTTTGTGTTGGATGTAAGTTTTTCCATTTATTTGGAAATTTCATCCCTTTGCACATGTTCCATTGGCGAAATCCTTCCCAAATGTAGATTTGTCTCCCCTTTTTCATCCAACAATAGATATTCATTGCCTTTTAATTCATTTTGCTGGAAACCCAACTTATCTTTTTTGTGCAACTTTTCCTAGAGGACTTATCCACAGCTGTAGATCTTCTCAAATGAAAATATACACCATCAAACCTTACCACAAGATAACCAGCAGGCGGATTTTTCATTTCAAACTTATTTCTAAGGTTTAAGCTATGATTTATATTTAAATGTATGATTCTTAATCTTAGAAATAACCCCCATTAATTATTTCCAATCCCTTTTCAATACATCTCTGGTCATATTATGATTTTTTCAACTTTTTACCTTATTTCTCCTTAGGCCTGCCCCTCTCCAATTGCTAACCAGAAATGGTGCTAACAACTGAGTTACCAAACTATGAGTTTCTTAAGATTCCAAGAAAATTTCAGAGAGGAACCACCATGCTTGTTGCTGCACTACTTTGATTACAATCATCTTCTCAAGTGGTGACTAAATCTCCAATGTTGCTTGTTGCCCCCAAAATTGAAACCAATGGGACCAAAAATGATCCCTGGGTCCCATACGATCTTGATACATGCATGGTGTGAAATGTCTATGATGAAATTCCATGATCACCAAGCATGTGAATATTGAATCCATCTCTCAAAAGGTATCCCACGTAGGAAACTGGAACACTTCTCTACAAAGATGAACCAAACAACTGAAGGTTGGATTTCTTTCTCAAACCAACAATCGAATTGTTACTCCAAGTGATACGAAACCAAGCAATACCGGGATCCCATTTCTTGTATTGCACGCTTCCAAACATCATGAGTGCAAAAATATAGATCATGAAAGCACATTGCAATTTCATACAAATGTACATAGATAAGGTACCTAATCAAAGAATCATGAAAGTGATTGTATATCCAAGTAAGTGGATCACCATGTAGCCCATACACACAAGCATCAAGTATTATATTAGATCTTCCCCAATGACATAGGTGACGATCCCATATCCCATAATGATGCTCCAAAAGAATATAATGTGCATCAATATAATCATCCATGTCTTCTTTCATCCAAGAAGTTGATGAAGATCCTCCACCAAAATCTAAACCAAATAAGGAGCAAAGAAAACATGAAGACTTCAATTGGATCCAAGAAGTCTCATCAATACACCAATGAATATGTATATCAAAATGAAATAACAAAGGATGTTGCTGCCAACAATAATGTTCTTCAATAATATATCTCTTCACCCAAGTGTGGGATGAATTTCCTCCAACATAAAATGGACTAGGCAATGAGCAACGAAAATCATGAGTCTCCAAGTGACTCAAGTGAATACCATAGGTACATCCATGTAGATGTGTATCACCATAATGTAAGAATGGATGCTGCTAAAAATGTAAAGAATACGGTTCTCTCATCATGTCATCATCAAAAGGAGAGATATAAATCCCATACTCTTCATGTGGCACCATAAAAAAATAAACCTTTCACCCATACTTCATTAGGATGAATGCTGCAAAATTTGGAAGTGTAGGATGTAGGAGAAAGAACCAACTCACCCAAATGATAATAAATTTCAAACTTTTCATCATGTGAAGGATCCATACTAGGTATTATTATGCACCTCCCTTAAAAATGCAAAAATTTCCTCTTGGGTTGGTTCCAAGGTTGTGGAGTCATGCACTTCTTCAAAAAGTGTGTAACCACTTTCAAGAGGCAAATCATGTTCCTATTCCACCACATGTGATTTGTTCTCATCAAGATCATATTCAAACCCATCAAGAACCTGCATTTTTTCATGTTTCTCATGATCCATCATGTCATGAGAATATTCCAAGCAATATACCATATGAAAATATGAAACATAGGAGGAAGAACAAGTATCTTGCAACCTCTCAAGAAGTTGCTCATTTTTAGTTTTGAGCTTATGAATATCCTCATTATTATTCAAGTATGCTTCATGTAACAATTCATTAATCTCAACCAAATTATTTCTATCAAAAATCAAAGACATGAAATTCCTTTCGATTGTGCACATTTCTCTTTGAATCTTCTCCATGTCTTCAAGAAAAGGATGGCTTCTCCAATGAAGAAACTTTCCAACAAGAATTTGATACCAATTCTTTAGTTTCATGAAGTATGCTGAGGGCCTCATGGATATTCATTTCACTCATATTTAAATACCATTCAATGAAGGATGGATAATGGGATTGAACTTCCTCTTCTTCTTTATTCTTGATTTGATCAACTTCTTGAAGCTCAAGTGGTGATGGGGAAGTTGACCTTGGTTCTTCATTATTTGCTACAAGGTATTCATCTTTATGCTCATGAGAAATTTGGCTTGCAATAACATTTTAAAATCTGATCTCTATGTCACCAACATAGATTTGTGAGTACCCATCAATAGGTACTCCTTCACAGTTCAAGCATCCATCAGTAGATGCCCTTTGGTCCATGCCCATAGTATAATGTGTCTCAAAATGATATTCTATAATTTCAAGGGACTCTTCTTCATTATCATGTGATGTTTACTCATATTTTTCAAAGTCACTTGGGAGTGACTTTCGATCCTCTTGATGCAAAATGCAATTTATACTTCACCACCCACAGAACTTGGTGGCTCCTTGATGTCCTGAATACTTGTGGATTGTTGACTGTTCCTTAATGAGTTCACATCTTCCTTATTGTTCCTAAATCCATTAAACCAATCATATAAGTATTCAAAATTAATGGTATTATGTGTCTCTCATGATGGAAACTTCTATTACCCCTTGTTGTCATCTTACCCCTAAGTTGGTTAGCCACCAATTCGAACTCTTGCATAACTTTCTTAGTCGTATCATCAAAATATGAATTGATGAGTTTATTAAATTCATACTTATCATCCATAAATTCAATAGGTTCCAATACCATGCTTTGATACCACTTGAATGTCCTTTTTTTGGAATTTTGGAGAAAATTACAAATTGGGAAAAATTAGAGCTTAACTAGTCATGACACTAGAGGGTTCCAAATTTCACCAAATGGTCCCGAATTTGAAAGGAAATGGTATGGTGAGTCTTAAAAAATCCCAAGGTTTTTTATGGCTAATTTGTATCATACTTTATACCTCTGCAAACTTTTTTGGTGCCGATGACAAAAAGGCCAAAATTACTAGGAAATTGTGATCAAATCCCCCCTAGGGTGTAGGCCAATTGGGCTTCCAAACTCATGTGTGAACCTCCAAAATTTGTAATAAGAGTATGGGTACTGATATAATACCTCATTTAATTTTATTACACATCATTATTAGTTCTGAAAAATTGTTATAGAGTTTCAAATTCGTTTGATAACGTTCAGTGAAATTGCTTATGGGGAAATTGCATAACTAGCTCGATTTTGACATATGAAAGGTAGAGTTCAAGGATCATATCAGGATGTGACATATATATACCATATACAACATAAAAATGTCTTCCCCAACAGTATTAAAAACCATATAAATAACCTCATACAAGTATTGTATACAACTCATTCGGTATGGGAGTCAAATACATGAAAACTAGTGAATTAGTAGCATGGGACTGCAAGAGTTTCACATATGGATTTATTGGATTTCGACCCACAGAGAAGAAGGACATGAAATTAAAGAGTAAAAAATCATATATGTCTTTCAATACATCATAAAACTCAGGTAACATCCCTCATACAAATCTGATACAAGACTCCTTCAAGATTGAATCCAAAGCCATGGAAACTAGTGACTCAATGGCATGGGAATGCAAGATTTTCACACATGATTTTATTGGATTTTGAGCCACATAGAATAAAAAAATGAAATTAAAAAGTAATAAATCATATATTTATTTCCCAACATAATCCAACTCATAGAATATCCCTCATACAAATCTGGTATAAAACTACTTCAAGATTGAAGCCAAAATCCATGAAAACTAGTGATAAAAAGGAATGAGAATGCAAGCTTTTCACACAAAAGTTTCTTGTATTTATATATGAATATAATATAGGAAATAAATTACAGATTATTATATTATATATGGCTTCCCCAACATTATCAAACTCATAGAAAATTCCTCATATAAAGCTACTTCAATATTGAATCCAAATCCATGAAAACTAGTTATTCAAGAGCATGGGAATGCAAGAATTTCATACATGTATTTATGATATTTCAACTTAAAAATAATATGTACATAATATTACAGAGCCATGAATCATGTATCAAATCTTGGACATCAACTATACTCAACAAAGCACAAGCACCACTCCAACAAGTGCGCCATCAAATGATAGTGTGGGGGAATGGAGAAGAAGGAATACAAGAATGGGGAGATAGATGAAAATTAGACTATATAGAAATTCAACCTGAAAATAAAACTCCTTAATTAATCTCCCATGATATTTCTGAATGTTATCTCCATCAAAAAACTTGGAAAGGAATCCAACTCCATTGAAATTGGTTCACAAGTGGGTAGAGTGAACACTCACCATGCAATGGACAAGCAAAATCTCTCCAAAATGACAAAGGACAATTAAAAAATGATAAAAAACCATTATCCTTCCTCATGGAATCCTTTTATTAACTTCACGAGGCCTCCTAAGTTTGAATTCCCATCCATGTGCTTCCTCCAACTCATCTTAGTGGATTAGTAACTCATATGGCACTTGTCTTCCTCTTCATGCTCCAATTCTTTCCCGGATTTGAATGGATGCCTGTAACTCCAAAATTTGAAATCTTGGTGTTTATTTTTATCCCTTTCATGTCATATTTTTCATATGTCAGCAAGCAGGTTTGAATTTGTCATACTTGTCATAGAATCTTCCATCATTTGTTGTCATAGAATGCATGGAATCTCCTTCCAAGTGCAACACATTGTATTCTAGTCTCTTCCTATTCCATGGGAGTTACTCTTACCAATTAGAATTCCTTGGTTCATTATATGATATTTGACACCACATCACCATCCAATAAGATTACATTACCCATTTTTTTGAATTTGTATGAAGATCATGCCAAGTGTAGGGGAAATCTCATCACCCAAAGGCTCCACAAGATTCCAAGTGTCTCCATAAATCCATGCCACCTTATTTTCTTAGAATTTATCATTTATGTGACCCATTTAAATGTGAATATGATAAACTAAATTCCTTTTGGGTCCCATATCCCCTTAGTACAAAATGTATGTCTCCATCTCAACATAGGGAACTAGTAGGTTGGTGAAACATGATTTGCAAGTAGTCTTATTTGGAAATTATTTAATTGGGGACATGACACCTTCACCATAATCTCTAGTGATGATGGATTCTTTAAAAGGACTTTCAGAATTGTCATTTTATTTTGTGCCTAATCCAACTTAGCAATGATGTCCTACATCGCAACATCATCCAATATCGACACCCATGCCTACTGTGTTTTCTCATATAGTTTCAAACAATTAGATTTGCAATCCTTGATTCTCCTTATATCCTCTTGCACTGCTTTATTCCTCTTCTCGAAAACGTTTGATGGAGTGCTATTCAACTTTTTTTCTTCTAATTCTTTACTCTTTTTTCAAAATCCCGTGATAAGTCCTCCTAGCTAGAGAATATTTACTTCAATAGTCATTTAATCAATGATTTATTTCTCAGGAACATCAGAACAGGCTATTGTAACAACATCCTTCGGCTTCACGGCCTTTTCTTGATTCATCTCACCTCCTTCCTTCTAGAATTGCACACACTATTCCTTCAGGGTGTTGTTTTGTGCTTGAAACCTAGTCATTGCTTGATAAGTGGCTTCTTTTCACACTTAGATATCCTCAACCTCATTTTATTGAATACTTTACAACATAAACATAGGTAACACAGATAACTCAAGGCAATGTAGTTCATCTGATGAACTTATTCCTACAACTTCGCTTCAGGAAAAATTAACACTAGTTGTAGTACTTATATTACCTGTGTTGTTGCTGAAGAATATACTTGGGATATTATTTCCTCAATATACCTACTATCACTCTTCTTCGCATTTCCATATTGAATAGATTGAACAACATGTTAGAGCTTGACAAGTTGATCCTTCAATCCTCCCATCAATTAAGCAGTCATATATTCAGCTACTTGTCACACCTCTTCTACCACTTCACCCATTCTATGAAATAGGATATTAACATCATCATTGATACACAACATTTTTTCCGTTTGCTTCTGTTCCTTTTCCTTCTTACTTTGTCCCTGGGTTGATATCGTATATTTCCTTTTATCGTAGATCCCATTATCATTTTGTGTGGCACTTGATTCCCATCCTCCACTAGGTGAATGTCCTAGATCATTTCCATCACCACCAATGTTATGAGGTTGCATTGATTGGTCATTTTCCCCATCTTGGTTCTGACCTGATGTCCCCTCCTACCATGGATTTTGCTTCGATACATCTGGTGATATATCTTCAACCTCAACAAGAACTCTCCATTCATGTGGCTACTCTTGTAAAATGACAATTATAAATTCTTCAGTAATTTTATAACTGGTGACCAACCATCTTATCTGTGTCACGTCATGCCTAAACATACATATGGTATGGTGTGGATTTGAATCTAGCATATTATTTGAAATAAGCAACTGATTTTGGCTCTATCCACTTTTCTAGTACAACATTGTGTTGAATGGTTTCCTTATGCAAGTAAAAACTAATATTGTTGTTGACCTGTCACTTCACATTATCATTGTGCCATAGATTTGCATACCTGGAATCAAGACATGGTCCTCTTTGTTTTGTCACATGATACTCCTCCAAATTTTCCCAAGCAACAAAATAAATTAAAATTAACAACCACGAATAATGAAATGGTGTACCTTTATACCATGCATCCAAATAGTCACTAAGGAATTCATTCAATAGGTAGGTCACTCAAGTCACCTTCACTCCTGCGCACTGCTTTGTTGTAGCAGTTACATATGCAAGGTTTTGGGAGCAGTTTTCGTGTGAATGAGGACAAGGCGAAGTGGTCTGAGAAAATAAGACGAGCTCTGATGAAGCAACCACGAAATAAGGGAATGGGGCATTTTTTCAATGTCAATATGACGTTATTTAGGAGTAGTTATAATTTTGTGTCCACTTACATTAATGAGCCTACATAGTGGGTGTGAGAGTCGGGCTATAAAAATCCTATATATGTAATGGGTATGGATTTTTGTGGGTTAGCTGGGAATTCAATTGGGTGAAGAAGTAAGTAAGTTTTGAGTCATTGTATTGAGCCCATTTTGGTGATGAAGAAAAAATGATATGAGAAAATTGTATGAGAGAGACGCATGGGAGGGTAAGGTCTGCAAGCTTAGTGTGTACATCTGTTGTAAGAAAATAAGTATTTACTTTGACTCTAAATAAAAAAATCACTTTTTTGGTTTTCTCCTGTATTAGGTTTCCACGTAAAATCATGGTGTTAATTTGTGTGTTTGATGATTCTATGTGTTCTGATAGTTTATATTATTTTGCATTGTGGATTGAATGTTAATAAAGTGTTAAGCTAATATGAATGGTTAAGAATACTATGAATCTCATGAATGTATGTTGTAGTTGTTTATTTAATTTATATGGAATGTAAAATATCTGTCAAAGCTCTATTATTTGTGAATATTATGGATTTTATACCACTCCCATTCGTTGTTGCAGAAATATGATTCTTGTAGGTCCCATAGGTACCTCAGGTGATACTTTTCCCACTTCACAGGTACTACCAAAAGGGCTGGTATCTTGGGGTTTATTGGTGAGTTAGTTGAGTTAACTTGGGTCAAAGTATAATTGCACCGACACAACCCTTTATTGACAATTGGATAGTAGTTTGATTTACTTAACTCATAGTTGAACTGATCTCTCCTTTGATGTTATTTTGGTTTCTCGGTTCATGTGGGATCTTAGAGAAAGCCACTTGAAAGTTGCAAAGAGAATTGTTTGGTATATTAAAGGATCTAATCAGTATGATATAAAATATTGTCGCAGTTCAAAACCACTGGTCATGTTTACTTATTCTATTTGGGAAGGTGACATTGATGAACGATATTCCACATCTAGATTTGTGTTTCAACTTAGTTTTGAACCCTTTCCTTGATTATGTAAGCAAAAAAAGGTAGTCTCTATTTTGACTGCATAAGTAAAATATCACGAAGTTTTCACTGTAGGTACAAAGGCAATATGGATCCATTATATTTTAGAAGAGATTAGGTCTTCCTGTTCAATCCTTAACTCTAAACAAGTGTGACAATTATATTACAGTGTAGGTCGTTGATAATCCTATTGCACATAGCAAAATGAAGCATGTTGAAATTCATGTCCACGAATTGAGATAGTTGATATAGGAAAATGTTGTAACTCTTTTTTATTGTATGATAGATGATTATATTGGTGATATCTTTACAAATCCTCTATCGGAAGCTAAGTTTTGCGAAACTTTGGGCTATGCTTGGGATTTAGGCAATGACAATTACGGGGGAGTGTTAGAGAACACAATTCCACCTCTCTAATATCTAGAGTGTTGTACTAATGGGAGGGCGTCAACACCAAAGGTTATGTAGGTTCATTAAACACCTTTCGATATTATGGTCAATGGAAAGACAACAGTTGACTAGAAGAGAATTCAATTGGAGGGTTGACTTAGTGGTTGACTGAATTGTCAATGAGGCAGTGTTTTTCTCAACTAAAGCAGCTGAATAATCAACACGATGTTTTGTATTTCTTGGAAACACATAGAACCAGTGACCCTTTTTTGTGGACTAGATCCTCCTCACTTCATGAAAGTTTCTTATATCCGAAACTATAAAATAATGACCCTATGGGTTGTATTGATATACATAAAAGTTATCAATTAATGATGATGATATATTATGATATAATGTATTGTGATTTTGTGATCATAATTCTATGTGCTTAAGTGATGTAAACAATATCTTTAGACTTCACCCCTTTTCTTGGAGTATTTATCCCTTCTGTTATTTTTCATTTTTTTTTCATTTATTCCAAGGGGGTTTCCCAACTTGTCTCACTACTACACGGGGGTCCATTTTGAGACATTTGTTTGAGACATAATTCTAATTTCATATTAAAATAGGATACTTCATTTCTTTTTTCTTAAAATTGACAACTTTATTTTATTTTTATTATTAATTAATACTTTGGATGCTAGAAATTTAAGCCAGGGAAAGGTAATAGCGAGCAGGGATAATAATAGGTCAAGCTCTCACACTCGATGATATTTAGCATAATATCTGAATTTATCTAATCTAAATCATCAATTTTCTTTCCATTTTCAAATAATATCCACTCCTCTTTCACATGGAAACCCTATGAATTTTCCTTCCTATTTCCCTTAACCAGAGGCTAGATTGCTCATCCTTCAATTTGACTGCCATAACCCATTTTCCATATAGAATCCAAGTAAAAATCCAACACATTCACCAATGCTATTATATTCACCATAAATTTGTGCCAAGTACACAACCCCCATATTTCTTGTAAATAATTTCTTGGTGATTAAAAGACTATGCTTCCTTTGCCTCAAGTTTGATAGTTGTCTCTTATCAATTCTATATATGTAGCTCCCAGTAGCGGATTCAATTAACGTCCATCATCAAAGAAATTTTTTGAATATCCTCTAAAGTTGGATTTGCTTCAAATTTGATGAGATTTTATAAAAAAAAAATGAAACCCTATGAAATTGTGAGATGTGGTGCTAGTTTCTTGTTTGGTATTTTTGTCAAGCCATAATGCTAAATCTCTAAATGGGTCAAGATTCAAGAACTTGATCATGGACTAGTACTTTCATTTTAATTCACAGTTCCATAATTTAGCTTTGCATGGGCATGCATAGGTCAACTTTAACAAAATCCAATTTAAATATTAAGCTAGGTTAATTAATGTAAATAAACTAAGAGGTGACTTGAAAAGTCACCTCTCTTCCCCACTTATGGTATAAATTACCGGGGCTCCTATTATGTAATCATCTCCTACATTTCTAAAATATACATTTTCTACATTACATTAGTGCTTTTTCATCTTCTTTGCTCTTCCATTGTTATCATAGACTCTCGGCTCTCGACACCAAACCACCCCCCTCCACTCCAATTTCAGCCGCCCCCTCACTCCATCGCTGCTTCTCCTTTCCCCATCACTGCTCCCACTCCTTTCTCCTTCTCCCATCGCTTCTCTACCACCTGCGCACTCTGCCTCCCCTTCCTCTATCCTGCACCCCTTTCCATACTCCTCCACCCCTCGTGCCACTCTCTATTCCCCTGCTCCATCCTCCATTCCCCACGCACCTGCTTCATCTCCTTCCATCTCACGTCACCTCTCCCACCCTCCCATTGCTACATCATTCACCTGCTCCCTCCATGTGCTCCTGTTCCTTCCATCCATGCCACCTCTCTCCATTTTCCATCCCTCGCATCGCTACTCCACCCACCTGGTCCATCCTCTATTCCCCATCTGCTGTGCACTTGCTCCATCCTCCATCACCTCCATTCCCTTCATCACCTTCGCACCCTACCCTCCATCACCTCCGCTCTCTATACTCGTCTCCTCCATCATCCACATCCACGCTCCATCACCTCCTCTCTCCATACTCGCTGCCTCCATCATCCACGCCGCCTCTGCTCTCCATCAATCCACGCCGCCTCCATCATCCACATCCACGCTCGGCTATTTAATTTAAAAATAAAATAAAAATATTAATACTTTAATATTAATACCATTTATTAATATTATTATTTAAAAAAAAACTATATTATAATAATAATTATTATTATTATTATTATTTAAAAACAAAATAATTAAATAAAAAAAATCCTGGTGAGCTGGCATCGTATCGTGAATAAAAATAAATCCACGTTCAGCTCCAAGAAAATTCCAGCAATCACCAGATCAATGGATGCTCGGTTTGATCAAATCAATGAGAAAATCAACAAGAACTATGAGGAACTCCATGCAAAAATCAAACAAACTAGTGACAATTTGACATCAAATTGGACAGAATTTATGTCACGAATAGAGAATAGCTTGCTCACTCTACAGGAAGACCAAAAGAAAAGTCAGGCAGTTTTAACTACCATCTTAGACAAACTACAATTATCGAATGACCTGCAACCCAACTCTCCCAGAACATCAGAGCAGCCTGATCCTCTGTTCAACATGTCATCCTCAGCCTCATATACACAAGGACATCAAATACGGGTGAAAGTTGAGTTACCCAAATATGACGGGCATGAGCGATAGTGCATAGCATGGATTAACAAAGATGAGGAATACCTAGACATCCACAACATCCATTACGACGACGAGAAAATTAAATATGCCTCCATGCATCTAGAAGGAAGCGCTTACAACTGGTACTTATGGTGGAAGAATAATGCAAGAATATGTTCTCACAACTAGGTTAGCTTCAGGAATGACCTCATCAAAAGATTCAAAGGCGTTGAAGAAAAATACTTCTTTTCCAAAATCACAAGGTTACAACAAAAAAACAATGTCGATGAGTACACCTGTGAATGGGAAGCGTTGTTTACTCGAGTTCCAGATTTAGCCAATGACCAACGACTATAGACCTACATACACAGGAAATCCAAGATATACACCGCCTCAACTTAGGGAAGGAACGAAGCCCAGTTTAGAGGCCTAGAGAATAAAGGAAGGGAAATGTAAGTTCTATGGAGACAAAGGGGACCCTAAGCACAGATGCTTACAAAATAAATTGTATTCTTGTGAAGTAGAGTTGGAATTCAATGAACCAATTGAGAACAATGTGATTAGCCAACAAGACTACCACCCAGGAATCGAGGACGACTCCCCACAAATCGCATTAGCCGCTATTACTGGAATATCCCAACTACAAACATTAAATATTAGAGGACATATAAATAATAATAATGTCTCAGTTCTCATCAACTCTGCCAGAACCCATAACTTCGTTAATGCCAACCTTGCTAAAGTATTTAATCTATTTATCCATCCAGTACCTAGCATGGAGGTTATGGTAGAAGATGGAAACAAGATTGACAATGCGGGAGAATGTCACAAGGTTAAGTTACAAATGCAAGAATATAAATTAGAATCAGATTTCTTTACGGTACCACTGGGAGGAATCGATGTAGTATTAGGAATACGATGGTTACAAACCTTGGGTACATACTCTACAAATCACCAATAACATTTTATTGAATTCCATGCGTTTGGGAAAACACACAAATTATACAGGTTCCAACCACCTTCGACAAAAATGGTTAAATCACATCATATCGAAAATCTACATTGGAAAGATGCACTAACATACATACCTCAATGTCAAGGAATGGAGATTCTAACAAGTGAAGGAGATATGGAAAAACAACTAGAGACACAAGAGCTAATTCGAAAACATTGCAAGGTGTTTCAAGAGTTACCTATGGATCTCCCACCAAACAAAAAAATTGAACACATAATCAAAATAGAACTAGGGACAAAACATGCTAGTAACAAACCATATAGATATCCACATTAGAGACATTGCAACAGTTTCACGTAGTCATTGTCATTAAATAATATTTGAGGACAAAGCTTCCCTTAAGGGGAAGGCAATGTAACAAAAGCCAATTTAAATATTAAGTGAGGTTAATTAATGTAAATAAACTAAGAGGTGACTTGAAAATTCACCTCTCTTCCCCACTTATGGTATAAATTACCGAGGCTCCTATTATGTAATCATCTCCTACATTTATAAAATATACATTTTCTACATTACATTCTTGCTTTTTCATCTTCTTCATCTCCTCTCAAAATTGGGTCATGAATTCTCAGTTTTTGTGTCTACTTTTCATGCTACTAGGCTTGTTATTTCAAATTGGAAAATTCCTTCTTTGAGTAAATTCTTTGATTCAATTAAAAAAGAGAAAGATAAATTGATCTAGTTGGGTGCTCTTATATCCTCCAAGGGCAAGTATAATGTTCTCATTTTTCAAGGAAGTAAGAATTCCAAGCCAAAAGAGAAGGAAATTGTGAAATAGAAGAGGCCAAAGTCAGATAATGAAGATGAAAGTTTGTAGCCTACTGATGAAGGTTCAATGAAAAAAGTCAAGAAGAAAGGAAGTAAATCCAAGTGTTCTTATTGCAGAAAGGGATTTCATCCTGATAATAAATGTTTCAAGAATAAAATGGAAATCATGTCTCAACTTCTTCAGAAGAATAACATTGAAGATCCAGATGAGCTAGAGAAGCCTATTGAATTTTCAGAACATTGTCATAGTGCGCAGTTCCAAGGTGATATAAACTATTCCTTGAGTTCCATATTTAAATCATTTCCTCATATATATTATATAGAATCATTTTATGATATATAACAATCATAAATCTTAATGTCTTTCTTAGATAATCCATCTACCAGTCTCCTAGGTTCATCTCCCAATACTTGTGTTTTTTCACTAGATCCTGACTTGTTTTAAGCAGATATTCCTCACTTCATTCAAATGATAATAATTCTGATTTATAAGCATGTTTTTGGGATTATATTAATTTTATTTAATCATCCATACCATCTACCATACCTCTGAATACTCCTAAGACTATATAAACCCCAAGTTCACTAGTTGATTCCTCATTGGTTTCCTATGCAGTGTTACTTATATCAAATGGTTTCAAGTTTTATATATTTTTCACTAGTTGGTTATCAATGAATATATTAATCATTGGAATTATATTACACATATTTGGATATGTTCTAAACACTTGTGTTTCAAATCTCAAGTCTATCCATCATTCATATTTTTACACCCATCAGTTTTCCTAGTTTCTCATCCTTTTCTTAATTTTGCATCCTCATTTCATATTTGGGAAGGTGATACATCATATTGGAAGAAAGATATGTGATCCACATCACCATTTTATAGTTATACAAGGAACTGATTGTGTAACTAATTGTCTTTCTTTTTGTACTCTTTGGGAAGGAGTATTCACAGATATATTTTCCTTTTTAGATTATGTTTTCATATCAGAGTATGGAAACAGAAAGAAGCATTCAGATAATTCTCATATTCAGATATAAGGAATCTCTCATATTCCTTGTTGCAGATTCTACACTCTAGCGCATGATCATGGAGTCTACAAACTTCTTCATCAAGTATTTCACCAGAATCAGTTCATTCATCTCATTCAAGTGAATATAAAGACATATTGAAGACATGTTATAATTTTGTGCAGATTCTACACTCTAGCGCATGATCATGGAGTCTACATACTTCTTCATCAATTATTTCACCAGAACGAGTTCATTCATCTCATTCAAGTGAATATAAAGACATATTGAAGACATGTTATAATTTTGTGCCTTGTCCTTTCTTGAGGGAGGATTTTCCCCATGTGGTTTTGCCTCTTTCCTCAACTTTTCTCGACATGAATAATTGTAAAGGGTGACCATAGCCTTGTTGCTGGTCCCTATATAGGTCTATGTTTATGATTATTTCAGACATATCATCATAAATTCATACTTAAAGGGGGTTGTTGGAATATCATAAACCCAATCCATACTTATAATAACAATATTTAATCATTATTGATTATTTTCCTACCTATTAGCCAAGATAGTTGGCATACACTTGCACCACATGGTAAACACTTGGCATATATACCCCAGGAGCACCTTTATCCTGATTCTGGTTAGATCCTTCTTACTTTATTGAATGCCAGAATTAGCAATTGCGCCTTCCTGCAGATTCTATATTTATAGTACTTTTATCCTGCTTTTCAGTGGATAAGGTAAAGCTAGTCAACTAGGAAACTGCTATCTTTTATTTCCAACCCATCCTCCATGATTTTCTCTCCATATTCCATAATTAGATTTTTTTTCCATCACTCATGACAAATCAATCATGGTTCATCCAATTCGTGAGTTCCTTGATATATTTGTAAAGTGCTTTAGCCACCTATGGGGGTTTATCATATTTGGTAAGTATAATTTATGAGCTAGCATGAGTTGTATCCTAAGAAACTCAATTTTACCTATGAAGGATGTATTATTTACGTAAACTGAGTTGATCAATAATACATGGAAATATATTGGATCATTCTTCATTTCTCTTGTATCCAATATTACTATTCATCTCTCTATTTTCCTTGTGCATGCGGGTGAGAACTATCTTTGTAGCTAGATATGCATCATGTGTTTCTTCCTAGAATCAAGGATCTATTTCTTCATAGTATCAGAGCAGCTATTTCTACATCTAGAACATAAGTTGGTTCATCTAGAAAAAACAAAGAATGATCAATTATGATTTATTGGCCAAAACAAACCCTCTTTATTTTGCCTACATAGATTCCTCTAACAAAGTCCCCTCCTATCATTTTATCTTGACATATACACAACAAAACTATATTGAACTAATCACTCTCAAAATGTAGACATAAATAATTCATTTACAAGGTTGGCATTGAGTTAATTTTATGAGAAGTCAGTGATCTGGATTGTCAAAAATGAAGAAAAATAACCTCTTCCATGCGAAAACTGATTGTGTTATCTCCTTATAAAATCAAATTCCATGTAATAACCTATTATGTTATGTCCTTCAAAGAATTAAAACAAATAAATTTTTGAGTTTTTTGGTCAAGTGACTAGCAATAAGCAAGTATTTTCAACTTCCTTCCATACTTGATTGAGGTTTCTAGATTTTAGACCACAAAAACTCAATACTTGAACATAACTCCATTTTGCTTCAACACTTATCAAGGTGATGTTTACAGGGAAAATTGGACCTATGTTTCCAGGTAGCTTAGTAGACAACTCCCTTTCATGGTGGCTTTGAGCCTCTGCACTATTCAAGTTCCTATGTGCTCACACAAGGCTCTAGTTAAACATCCTATCCTATAGGGTACAATTGGTTTCTTAATTTGTAAGGTGGATATAGCAAGGTGTGCTACTATATGTACATCTTTATCTCAATAGCTGAACAAAATTACATTTTTCAAGAATGTTCTGAAAACATATTTTTAAGTTTCCTTTGTCACTGTAACATTCTATTTATTGATTTAACTGTTGATTTTGGAAGGAAATAATTTCCCAACAAAATACAAGATGCTCAGCTACTTTCTTATGAATATGCAAAAAATATACTCTATAGAGAAAATCAAGATATTAGTTGTGTACTTCAATTCTTTTGTATAGGGATGGTCAGTGTATGTTATGCTTCTTGATACATCCTATTGTGTTCTTTGACCCATAAGGTTTATGAGATTAGTGTATGTTATGCTTCTTGGTACATTCTATTGTATTCTTTGACCCATAAGGTTTATGGGATTATTTTTTCTAGTCCCATAGGATCCCATCATGTCTATAAATTCTCCATGTGATATTAAACTTGACACTACATTGGATAATTTCTTTCTATAACATGATCATTTCAACGTTGTTTCTACATGAACTTTTCAAGAAGCTCATGCATGTTTTACTCTTAAATTACCTTGTATTTGACATCTGAGAACTACTGATTTGAAACAAACATGGCTCATTAATAAATATACCACTCTTTTCCATTCAAAATTTAAAACCCTTAAAAGTTGAGTAGAAGCATGAAAATGGATATTGTTTATTCTAAAATATAAATATTACATGAAATAATATGAAAATGGTTTTGTTCTTCTTTTCACATCAACTAAATTATTTATTTTGTCTTACATGAATTTGAATATCCAAAACATATTATAATAAAAACTAGATGATACTCAACAAAAGTTGCCAAGATTATTGCATATGAAAATTCAACTGTATTGAAAAGTTTAATATAAAGGAATAGGTGATATTTATATAATATTTACCGAGATTATGTCATAAAAAAATTCAAGTATATTGTAGAGTTTAATATAAAGGAATATGCGATATTTATATAACTTTGAAACTCTTTCCATAATAATGTAACAATTTTTCTAGGATCTCAAACACCGAAAAGGATTGAAAAACTACAAGTCACACATGTCGGCAGAACATGCATGATTGGGGTTGCACAGAACTGTGAAACAGTCGCGATCATGGCATAAAAATAGTCGAAAGTCTCAAGTCTCACAAAACAGGGGTTTATGCATGACGGGTCACACAAAAATGGGTCACAGTAACTACCGGGGTCACTCCGAGAGCCGAGACAAGCACGGTATGGATTTCTGGTCCAGGTCACACTTATCGGGGAAAAAGGTGCGACCTAGGTCACACTTATAGGACAAAGGTGTGACTTATAGTGATTGGGTCGTAACTTTCTATTGAATAAGTGCAATTTGACTGAAACTATTTTTTTTTAAGAAAGGCTACCGGCTTGGGCTAGGGGGCAGGCACTGAGGAAAGATTGGTTTGGATCTGCCGTGAGGTGGTTAGATCCATGACGGATGAATGTACCCAAGAAGAAAAAATGAGTAGATACATCTGCAAAAATAAATATCTGAAAGGATCGACCGAGTTGAGTCACCAAAACTATAGTGGGGATTTCTCCCCTACTACATGCAAAAGCACCTACCCTAGATTGAACAGATCATAGGGTAGAGTTCAATGGTGCAAAGGATTACTTGAATTTGACTAACAACAATACAAAATAACAATTTTTATTTTCTAAATATATTCTACTAACTAACGCAAAATAAGAACAAAAAATACCTTTCTTTTGAATTTGGGCCACTATAACTGTCCGAGAAGTAGTCCCACATCTCCATGGTTTGGTTCTCCTGTCTTCTCAACTAGTGGTTTTCAAATAGGGGGAATGGATCCAAATGGGTATGGAGCAAGCTCAACATACACTATGGGAAATGCTATGGAAAAATATGGGGATAATGGCGAAAGGTTTGAGAGCGAATGAATGAATGACAAAAAAAAATTTGGTGAGACCTTCACAATGTATTTATAGGTTGTTCCAAGGTTTTTTGACCCATGGTATTTTATTGTCCATGGTATTTATCTATGGTTTTTGACCCATTCTAATTTTTAGGGTTTTTTTTCCATTTTGGAGAGAGTGGGAATACATCACAATAAATGCTCAGCTTCCCTTCATTTATGGGGAAAAAATAATAATGTTTTGGACCACATTTGGTGGAATTTTAGTTGTGAAGGTAAAAATGGAGAAAATAATGGTGATAATATGATGTATGACTATGTTTAGACCATGGATAGATAGGTGACATTTTTTTGGTATTAACAATGCTCTATCACAGTCATTTAGCCAATCATTTTCCTCTTCATAAGATTCTTCACTAGCTCCAATAAACGCATCGAAGATATCATGGATCTTGAGATATGAAACCATATTCATTTTCCGCTCAGTATAATTGAATGGTGATAGAAGAGGAACTAATCTCAAATCCATAGAAATTGTTGTACCTACAAAACACACTAGAAAACACATCAATTCTCTATCAAACCAATTCAAACACTCTCCACTTTGATATGTGCACTTTCTTTGGGTGCATCACACCTGGCTAGACTTCTCTAGATAGAATCCAGAGGGAGAAAGGTAAGAATACCAGGAATTATGTGGAACCCAATTGCTTCTGATGCATCGATGGAAGTTTCTAAGGATTGAAGCTAGATTGGATACCCTCTCTAATACCATGTTAATTTTAGTGAAGCATGGATCCTCAGGCATGAATGAAAGCAATCTAAAAAGAAGGTTGCGAAAGAATGGACAATTCAGTGTAAACTTATCAATAGAATCATGGCGTAAATTACAAACACATGAGGAAAACATAGTCATAATATCATTACATTGATAATCATTATGAAATATGTAATAAAATGGTGTTACACATAGGATAATTTGAATACCTAAGATAGGATTCAAATCTACCAATCTGGACACAATCTGGACTAACTCTGGAGCTAACTTAGTGTGGGAAAATCACCTCTAGAGTTTACTAATGCAACTCCGGATCACTGAATTAGTTCACAACCAGTTAATTGATGTAGGTAGGTGAGAGAATTCTCCCTACCTTCCTTAAATAACATAAACTAGCACTAGGATGTCTAAGAATGAACTAATTGATGGGAATCAGAGTATAATTGAACATCACTGAACACCTACTAGGTTCAACTGTTGAATATTGTTGGTGGCACTCAAAGTGGGTTCGTAAATTATAGGGTTGGTCTCTGGAGTTCCTAAAATCATGGAGACAGGAGCAGTGAGTGGTAGATGACCCCTAGGTGTGTCCCCCATGCACTAGTGAATTCGTAATGACTTCCTAAGCTAGGAACAATATAGATAGACTATGGTAGTCAAGGAAGGATTAATTAATAATCCTAACACATACACAAACTATTTGTTTTGCAAAGTTGTCACCTTTTTTAAACTTATCCTGTAGATCATACAATTTATCAATCCTGACCACTGATCTTGGCATTAAAGAATTAGGTATAGGTGAAAAAGGAATGTTTTGAGTTTCTGTTAATGCTTGATCATGATATTTTTCTTCAATAGCTACATATTTGAAAGTGTCGTTTGCAGTGAAGAAATTAAAAATTTCTTGATCATCATTGAACACTTTCTAGTTTGTTACATTCTTAGGTATGGAAGGCCTCTATATTAATTCTAGCGAAAATGCATTTGGTGGAAACCCTTCAACAAACATCAATTTAGAGGCAACATTAGCTAGTAAATATGCATCAAAATTTTGTGACCTAGGGACAAAATTTATGTTAAAAGCGTCAAAATTATTAATCAAATCCCATGAATCCCTCTGGTAATTCTTTAGATGCATAAAGACACAGTGAATGTTGTTTCTACTTATTTGTCTAACAATGCTTTCTGAATCATAAAAAACTGTGATAACTTTAACCTTTAAATAAATTGTTTTGTAAGACCTTGAATTAGCACTTTATATTCAAATACGTTGTATGTGTAGTTGAATTCTATACGAAAAGATATCATATTTTTATTTCCTTCCAGGTCAATTAGTACACAACCAGCTCCAACTCCATTTTTTTATTTAGAACCATCAAAGAATAGGGTCCAACAAGTTTTATCCAACCTAAAGTTAGTGTTGACATTATAGATATTATGTAGCATGGATTGAGAAGACTCAATCCGACAAAAGTTCAACACTTTTGATTGATTTTCATATTGAGAAAAAGGAGATTTATCAGTGCTAAAATTTTGGAAAACCATATCAATAGAGTAATTTTCCAGATTAGTATTCATTGTAACCGAAGGTTCTCCAAGATCATCAAGATCTGTAATGACTTGTTTTATGTATAGTTATCTTTCAATTTTTATTATGTTAGTCTTACCTTGATATGGTAACCATAGGCGGAACCAATATGTTGCAAAATATCCTTTGATTTTTTGAGATCGATACCAACTTAACCACATCCCATAGGCTTCGAGGACATCAAGTACAACAATATCAATAGTTTGTTGTATCCTAGAGTTGGAGGAAAGTCTAATCATGACATTTTTTAGTTCTACAACCTTTAATTGGGACCTATCTAACTGCACTATCTGTGTAGGTGAAGGTTGTATTTGTGCATTGAGATTTTGGAAGACAGATAAAGTAATTAAATTAGAAGATTCTCCAGAATATACCATGTAGTTATGAACATTTCTTTCAAAGATCTCAAAGAATAACATCAATGGTGGTGTCTTCACTTTTTTCCCTGTGGAGGACATAATAGGGGATGATTGAGGTTTTTCTTCCGGAACAGGGGTTTCCACTATATTATTTTCAACAATTTTCTATTTTGTAGGATCCAAACTGTTTTCAAGTTTATCCTTAATATGAGGGATTTTTAATAGTTCAAATGTGGATATGTTAGCTTTACATTTCTTGAAATATTCAACAGTGTCATAGTCTAGGTCAAAAATCATATTATTTTTCTAAGGAGTGGTCTTGGCAATGGTAGCTGGAGTTTTAGAGGAAGAAGGAACATCTTTAGCTTGCTCTGCTTCACTTCTATATTTATAAGGGTTTTGTACCACATAAACTATTTCAGGAGTATCATCTTCATCATAAGAAAGAAGTTTTGAAAAATGGTTTGGAGAATGACTATTATGGTCAGGTTCAATATTTTCCTTCTTCAATATTTTTAGTGAAATTATTGTCTGTATGATCAAAAGAGTCTGTGGTCCTAACAATAAATATTTTAGCACATAAACCACATCATTTGTGTTCAATCTTTCTGAAGGAGGTATCTGCTAATTATGAGGTTGTTGATATGGGTGTTTGTTTTGGGGAAACCTAAAGTATCCTCCTATATTAGATGGCCATTCGTTAGCATTATTTTTTAAATATACTACTACATTTGATATTTTTTATAATAACTTTTGATATTTTGAGAATCAAAATCACTTTGTTCGTTTTGTGTGGGTTTATTTTTAACAATAGAATCTGGTTTTTTCGAGAAGTACTTGGTTGATCAGTGTTAACATATGGGCTATGTTTAAGGCTTAGGATATCTTTCTCTATCAGGATAGCTTTATAAAAATCTTGTTGTAAGGCCAGTTTATGCAATCTTTTAATCGATAAACGAGTTGGGAGAGAGGCTTCACATAATAAGCTACAAGGATATTTTCTGCAGGCATTGACATAATAGGGATTTTGTTTTTTAGGGTTAGGAATAAATGATTAAAATTCTTTATTCTTTCTTTGTTTTGAATTTTCATTATGGATAATTCCATGACTAGGTATTTTGGTGTTTTATCATCACCAAATTTCTCCAAAAATAACTTATCAAAATGTTCCAAGGAATTTATATCTCGAGGTTGAAGAGAAATCACTAGGTTGAGGCCTTGACTTCAAAAGTGTATAGAAATAATCGAAAAACCACAACCTCATGAACAACATTATGCAGGTGAATTGCTAGTATAAATTTATTAATATCATCTTCAACAGGATGCATGTCTTCATGATCAAATCTAGGTAAAAACATTGGTATTTTTGGGTAATGGGTGTTGCACACCAGGAACTAATACTATGTCTATGGAAAGCCATGGCATATTATGATTATTACCCAAGTGATGTGGAATACTTTTCTCTTCTGGTTCTTTAGATGAACTAAAGGTATGATGTTTGGATGCACTGTTCCCAGGAGTATGTCAACGAATGGTACTAGGTGGGGAATCAAGTGGTGATGGCGATTGTCTTGATCCGAATTAGAGGAAATTTCAACTTAAAATGAGCCCTTCAACCCTAATTCAAATTCCATTACATCATGTGGTAGCCAATGAAATTGCTTTAAAATTCAAATACAATATAGGTCTTAAACAAATTTTTTATATAAATTTGGGGATAGGTGAAATTTTTTAATAATTTAATTTGTATACCCATTCCCCCTGAAATTATCTTGGATATTGAAAATGAAATTAATATGGTAACCGATTTTAAGTAATATGTCTCCCATATATAATATATAATAGTAAAAATAATTAATATCATAACTAATATATAATAATATTATTTGGTCCAATAACTTTAACTCGGTTCAAAAAATATTACTCCGTCCAAAAATATTAATTAGTTAAATACCCATCCATGTTTTAGGTAATACATGGTCAATATATAATATATAATAATAGTAATTAATATTATAACTAATATATAATAATGATAATAATATATTATAATTAATATTTTTATACATAACTAGTATACACATCCATATTTTAGGTAATATGTGACCTATAAATAATATATAATAGTAATAGTAATTAATATTATAATTAAAATATAATATTATTATATTATAATTAATATTTTATAATAACCACCAAAAGTTGGGTCTAATAACTTTTAACTAATATATAATATGTATTTAATCTATAATAGTAACTAATATCATAACTAATATATCCATCCATCTTTTAGGTCATATGTAACCAATATATGATAGATAATAGTAATAGTAATTAATATTATCTAATATTTCATAATAACCATGACCATTTTGATTTGGAGGTCAAGTATTTGAAAAGCTTTTGTAACACTTTTTAGTCAAGAACTGAAGAAAGAATTTATGAAGTAACTCTAAATCATTTTAAGTGAAAGGTCTATAAGAAACCTTCATGGCCGATGTAATATTTCCTTGATTTAATAAAATTGCAGGAAAGCTTTTTTTTGGGAAAAAAACCTTGAAAAGTTTGGTTTAAACACTTTTAACTAATATCATAACTAATATACCTATCCATCCTTTATATAATACATGACCAATATATAAGAGTAATACTAATTAATATTATAACTAATATATAATAATATTATATTATAATTAATATTTTATAATAAGTGTCAAAATTTAAGTCCAATAACTTTTAACTAATACCATAACTAATATTATTATATTATAATAATAACACTATACACCATGAAAAGTTGGATCAAATAGCTTTTAAGATGGAATTGTGTATTTAATTATATTTCCTTATTTTGGTTGAAAACACTACATCAAACTTTGTCCTCATAAATTGATTTTAATATAAAATATATATTTAAGGTAGCTTTGATAAAAGTGAAATAGTATAAAAAATTGCTTACATGGCATTTTTTTATCATTTTCCTTAGGAGGCCCATTTTTCACCCAAATTTCCTCTAATCTCCTACTTCTGGATTAATTCCAAAAAATGAGAAATGGGGATCTGTAGTGATACCAAAATCAGATTGATATATCCAATATTGTGCAGGGATTGAGCTAGGGCACTGAAATGAATGAAATCTTGCAATTAAGTTTTAATTGCAAAACTTGCAATGTATCTTTTAGTATCGCTCATAGAATCCGTTAAGCGTCGGTTAAGTCATTTGAGAAAAGCTTGTGTATCGGTCTATCTTTCAAAGTGTGTGGGTCATGATTATGTGGTGGATAAAGTGTTGAATTTTTCAATTGGGGAGTGAGAAAAATGGGAACACCCTGAGGATTTGTGGATTGAAAGGGTGGGTTTGAAATAGTTTCAGATTGGGAAATTGCTGCAATGGTATATGAAATTGATGAATTAACGTGACTGCGAGTGAAAACTAGGAATTGAGGAGGATATTTTCTTTTATTCCTTGAAAACATTAATTATTCTCATGCCATCCTTGTAGAGCCATTTGTTGACGCCTAAAAGTGATTTAAATATCAATGCAAAGGTAAATGATTCGATCCAGGAACTTCAAAGGATTTACTCATAAAACCTTCCTATTTCCTAGTCATTTGGGTTGATCGCCACTGATATACTTGATCCTCCGTTGGCATTAGGTTTGCTCGTAGGAAGAGACTTATTGTTTGTAGTTTTTTAAATATAAAACAAAAGTTATGTAAAAGTATATTTTATTGAAATATCTCAATTACGAAAACCTAATCAGAATTTGAATCAAAGAAAGTTACAACTGAAAATAAGGAAGTTAATTAAATCACTGCCTTGATACATCAGAGAGTTATTCAAAAGAAAAATTCGGGATTGATTATATGAACAAATTCATCGTAAATTAGAGATGAAATCAATTCATCATAATAAGAAAACCTAAAATGATAATTTATCCTTGAATATCTTCTAACATGAAAATCGTAAATTCAATGGAAGACATATCACAACAATGTAAAAATTATTATTATCTGTAAAATCATTACATGCAAAAACAATTCATCCCATCTAACATTATCCAGTGTGCAAGAAATTACATATTGGATGTAGAACAAGCGAAAAAATATCACACAACTCTACCACAATAAATTACACCAATAACTCTTCAGTACATATCCCCATCACTAAAATTCCTCCTTTTTTAAAGATCTTGAACCCTTAAAGGTTTAAATATGATTCTGGCTCCCATAAAATTAGGGTACAACTTCAGGTAACTTAAACATCTACTAAGAATTGAACTAACCGGATTTAGAAACAAGGTTTTCCACTTCAAGTGTACATCTAACATCTCAATGATATTAGAATAACATGATTTTTTAATTGAAGCTGATATTTACATAATAGGGACCTTATTTTGTTGAATCAGATTCTATACCAACTATCTAGGAATCCTTATTTATTCGATTGTCTTCTTCATGCACTGGTTCTCTGGATGAAAGCCTCTCATACAGTATAGACACTTAGTCTTCTCAAATTTATTCTTTTACTTGGAACCTGAGGCTCCATCGGAATATCTCTGGTTCTCCTTTGGCTTCAAATCAATGGTTTTGGTATCCTTCCCTTTGTTCTTCCCTCTTTCTTGTGCATTGTTTGAGTATGTCATCAAGAGTTCTTGATTCTTGGAGGTTTGAATCACTCCCATTTGAACCAATTTATCTTCCTCTTGTATTAAGGACTCAGCAAAAGCATCTTCCAATTAGGGATGGAAGCTCTTCCATAATGGAATGTAGAGATAAAGACTGAGTACTCAAAGCCAATATTGCTTAGTACTAACATCACAATATGCTCATCTTTCCTCTCTAATCCACATTATTTGCATTGCCGTACTAGTGACTTGTATTTTGTGAATAATTGCTAAATAGATTCAAAATTGTTGGGTTGTAAAGCAATGAACTCATTCTCCAAAATATTCCCTCGAAAGATCATCTTGTTTTCCAAACAAATATTCAAGCTTATCCCAATATTCCTTTGGAGTCCTTAGTCCCTCAAAGTGGAACAAAATATCCTGGGAAATATGAGTGCACATGAAGCCGAAGGACTTATCAAGCTGATTCAAAAATTTGTTCTTCTCAACATACTGTTGGGGCTCATTTTCTCTTCCCAGTGTCATCCTAACTAGAACAAGCTTGCACAAGGATACCTGCATATCTTCCCTCCAATAAGAATAGTTTAAGGGTGTAAGGATTTGGGGTACGAGAGCTGAAGAATCCATCTTTCTGTATGTTGAACAGACAATTCATTAAGAAGCTACATAGGTACCTACAAATAACACTGCAAAAACCAATTCAATTCGGAATCATGTCAGTTTCAACCCTTTCCACCTCGACATGTACACTTTCTTAGAGTCAGTCACACCCGGATAGACTTCTCTGGACAAAATCCAGAGGGATCAAGGCTATCATTCCAGTATTTATGTGGAAACTCAGGTGCTTCTAGTGTACAATGGAGATCATACAATACTTGTTGCTAGCCTGAACAAGGCTCTGATACCATGTTAAATTTGTGAATCATTGATCTACAGGAAAATGAGAGAAATTGAGAAGTAGAATTATGCAGTGGAATATCAAGAACAATGTACACTGAACAAGACAAATTTGAGACAAATATGATAAGAATTGATCAGTTAATTACAACATTAATCTTCTTAACCCAACAATAATACAATGGTGTTACAATAAGGAGAATTCAAATCATGTGGATAATATTCTAATCTACCAACTAAACCTGATTGACTAGCTAACTCAGTGTGTATAAATCACTACATGGGAACAACTAGTCTAACTCTTGATGTCTAAATCAGTTTACAATCAGTTAACAATTGGGGTAGGTGGAAAAGGGCGCCACTTACCGTGTATGCATGCAAAACTAGTGCTAGACTAACTGAGAGTGATCTAACCGATTGTAACTAGAGGTTGAATCATCATAACTTCCTACCTACCACAACCAAGTGATGAAGGTTGCTGGTGGCACTGATGTTGTCTCCTAGAATGTAGAGATTGGCACTGGTGGCACCAGTGGCACCAATATCATGGTGGAACCAAACTCATCCAAATGACTCCTAAATTAGATAAGATGATCAAATAGAATATATATGGACAAGGGAGGATTATTTAATCCTAACAAAGGTGGCTCTTTAGAAATAATCATCCATGTTAGTGAACAAGTGTATTTGGAGACCAAATGGAGCATTGATTGGTATGTCAATTTGTCTTCAAGATGTCAATGTTAGGTTTCATGGAAATTTCTTTGTAAGGTATACAGATCAAACCATTATTACTGTAGCAATAACTTTATGGGATATATTGCTCATTATTATAATTTGATTTGCAGGAGTGGAATTTTCCAAGCATATCATTCAGATATGTGTTATATTTTATATTGCAGACATCAAGTTGGGAAACAACTTTAGGTCCATATTAAAGCTCAAAAATGGCTTGCATTTTGTTGTGATTTCCTTTTGTGATACATTGTTGTAGTGATAATGCTAATACTACAACTTTGTATATTGATACACATATTGTTGGTGTCAATGAGATTTTCTTTGTGCACCCTAAAAAACATCCACGTGTTGTAACTCGTGGGGATGATATGAGCATCAAGGTAAATTCAGAGCATGCTTCTTGATTTCATTAATGTATGAATTCCTAATGATCACTTAGTGTAATAAAAATAGTAAACTTAAACTTATTTTACTATCATGCATGCTCAATAGTTTGATCATTTTCTAAATATAATTGTTGTCCATTGTGTAGGCACGGGATGCATAAATAGGTCACAAACAATATTCATTTGAAGGCTGCATAGCATCCATCTATTATGTTTCCTTAAACATAAAGAGAATATCTAGGTACTTGATTTCTCTAAGTCTTATGCTAATTACAGTAGTATGAAAATTTAATAACAATATTTTCTGTAGGGGGAGTGGATGAATTTCACAAGAATTTTTCATTTATGTAGTATAAATATTGTTTTGCAACTATTTTTTATGTATCACTACTACACACAAGGGGATTTTAAGGAAATAATTTAATACAAAAGTCTATTTCGTCTCTACTTTCTTTTCATTTTATTTTTCACATTTATTTTATTTTAATTTTGTGTTGTCATCGAATAAATATAAAATAAATATACATGTACACATAGAAAAAGATGAGAGATGATATATGGGAGTGAAAAAAAATGCAAAAAGGGAAAAAAATGAATCCATTACGGGTTAATCTTTTTTTGAATGCTTTATGGGTTTCCCATTCTATCCTTGGTGTGCTATCCAATAACCCAATTTTTTCATTGATTACCTTTGCTTCTTTAAGAACTAGGTTATCCTTCATCTGGATCCTTGGCATCTTTGACTTTAACCTCAAGTTTATCTCCTATGGCCCCAAAGTCTTCATCTCGAACTAGAATTTTCTTTTAGTGCATCTTCTCAATTAATTTCAACCCGAGGACAACCTTTTGGGACGCATGATAAGTTGAATTGAATACTAAGTTAGTTATTCAGAACACCTTAGTGTTGTGCTTAAATCCCAGGGAAATAATTTGGATTACCCAGATGAGTATTTTCAACCCTAGAATTTATTTTCTTCGAGAATAGTAGTGTCAGTTGACTCATCATCTTCATACGTAACTCTATCTTCTGGAACTTTTGGAATATATCTGGCTTGAACCCTGGTTTTATCATTTGGAACCCTCACTCAACATCTTCTTTGTTTGGCTCAACCCCATCTTACCATTCATTTGGATTTGTAAATGATAGTTTGGGTGTGTTATAGCAGATTTTACCACACCATGTGAATCACACTTGTATGGCCTTCCCCTATCCCTCTGCAGACTCCTTAGACCCCTTGGACCATTTTTTGTCCTTTGATGTTTCCTGGACCATCCCTAAAAACATGTGAAAATTGCTATATGCGACTTTTAAACCCTTTATCGTGTATATACGCGGGTTCGACCTCTAAAACCACGTACATCGGGATGTGTACAAAAATCCAAATCCTTTTGGAGTTTTCCTTGACATGGATTCGACTCACTTGTCTCCTAGCCTTCCATATGCCTTGAGATCGCTCGGATTTGATCTTTCATTACCCCATTGAAAATCTATATAAGGAACCCTTTGGATACATTGAAGGCATAAGAGAATTGAGAGCAAAGAAACTATAGTCCATTGTTGCTAGAACTTGTGCTTGAGTTTGCATCCCTTTGTCCCTTGGAGCACTTTAGTGTTCTTCCCAAGCTTGACTTTTGTTTGTGAGCTTGCTATCGAGAGATGGAGGATTGAGGTGGTGGAGGCCCAAGTGGGGGATTCAGTTTCTCCGATTCGCAGATGTGCTGACAGAGGTTGTATTCATTGTAATCTCTGATTTTATATTAATAGAAATATCTTTTCTTGTCCAATAATGTATGTTTGAATGAATATTTAATCCATTGATGATTTCAATTGCTTATACATTGTTGATTATATATGCTAGAGTAGATATAACACCAATATATATAGTATGCTTGTCTTATTTACTTATTGTTGAGGAAGTGATTCATCAATTCAAGCTGAAGTTGGAAAGTTCAACGGGGATCTACTTCAACCGTCCGGAATAAGGTACGGGTTTTGATCCTTTAGTGTTAGATATTTGATTTCTCTTGCATATTGGAAAGGATTGATTTCTGGAGTCAAGCTGTCTGTTGTGGTACCCCAAGCCATAGGAATTTCTCTTCGTAATAGAATTGGCGACTCCGCTGGGAATTTCCTATTAGTTTTCCTTTGGGGGTTTTCTATCGGCATTCAATGACTTTGAATTGCTCTTTTTTCTTTGTTTCTGTGTCGGGTTTGGGGGCATGTTAGCCTGGTAGTGTCTTATTGGTGTGAAGTTTGTCTCAGCTTGTCTGTTTGCCTTTATTTTTATGCACTTTTCTTTCTGTATGCGAGTTTTGAACTCACAGTCGCATATATATGTGGTTTTGACTGCTATATCTGCATACACACGCGGGTTTACTGTGAACAGTCGCGTATGCCCTTAGTTTTTTTTTCTAGAGGAAGATTGATTGTTGTTGGGTTAATTTTGATGATTGTTGAGTCTCCTTTGATACTGCTAGAGTCTGTATACACCTCTGTTTCTGACCAGAAACATTTTTTTTAGGGTAAAATTTCTTTTTTGAAGAATGTTCTTGTCATTGCATTTTCTATTTTTTGTTTTGGGATTAGTGCATTAGATTCCTTTTACCTTAGTACTTTTCTTGAGTGCTACTTCATTGTGCTTGCAGAGTCTGGGGGTTGTAGAATCATTCTTTTGCTTTAGTATCTCATTTTTATTTCAAAAAATCCAAAAATATTTGATTATCATTATGCATTGCATCTTGCATTTTGCATAGTACTTGCACTAGATTTTCTTTGAAGTATTAGTCAGGATTTCATATAGGAATGCTTGCATTTATCATTTGAATAAAATTGTGCATTTCACGTAGTAGCATACCCTATTTTTCATGGACAAAATGCATTTTCATTGATTGTTAGGTGTGCATTTTGCTTCATGTTGTGTCATAACACCATTGGTTGCACGGTCATCTACCTTTTTTGAGTAATAAATCCAAATAAAATCAACGCTTAATTAAAATGAACTACACTATTTTATTTGATAGGGTTCACCAACCAGATTAGGTTTTAGGGTCTTGGAATAGTTCATTGAGAGTAAATTCTCCAAGACCACTAAACAACAACATGTATGTGTTTGTCTAGGTGAGAGTGTGAAATTCCTTGGTATAATTGGTGTTTCTCAGGATCCTCCTCTCAAAAGGGAGTTAAGCATGAGGTAGTGTGAGCGGTTATTGATTGGGATGACCCCTAGTCATAACTGAGTAGCACCAGAGATATTTCCAGGATTGTATTTGTATCTGGGGGCTCTTTCGAGAGTTTTGGGCTTTGCTACCCTACCCATACGGTCAATATTGCCTGCGACTGTCTGCCTGAGCATTGATTATATTGAGGTGACCTTAGTTTCCTTACCTAGGATATTGAGGGGTAATTTGCAGGGGTTATTCTACGGGTGTCCTGGCTAGGTTGGGGTTGGACAACACAGTCGCTTTACGCGTTGAAGCTGAGGGCCACAATAATTGGTTACGTACCTCCGCTTGTTATGTATGGGAGTATCAAGCCTCTCCTAGGTGAAACATACTTTCTTCATTCGGGAGCTCATTTATCCTACCCTTGATTTCTTGTGTTTGGATTTAGATTTTATTGGTGTATGCTCTGTGCATGTTAGCTTGCCTAGGGTTTGCGTAATTAGAGAATCTTTTACATTTTTTGAGTCATTGTGGATTCGGGTGCGGCTCCTCACCATTCTCGTCGGTTAGCAGGACTTCCACCTTCTACATCTCCTCCTCCTTTGGGAGAGAGAAATAGATCATTTAGGCGGACTAATTCGCACATTGATTCACACACGATGGGAGACCATGAAGAAGGTATTCCTGAGCCACCCTCTCCCATTCAAGTGGAAGATGGGGAGTTTACTCCTAACTATGATCCTTCACCTGATATGACTGAGTTACGTCTTGTAATTTTTGAGATAGGTACTTTTCATGATATACCTACTTACTCTAGTGTTGATCCCCCATTGATGCATCGCCGGTATGGCATACCGAAAGACGAGACTTATTATGAGCCCGTGAGCACTAGTTATGGTAGTTATGGTATGTCTGGTATGCCCACACATGATTTGGAATTTCATGTCAAGTCAGAGTTTGAGCCTAACACTACGCCTGGGGACACTCCTATTCCTTACCATGTAGAGAGGTTTGGGAGCACAAGTCACATTGCACCTTCCATCCTGGCGGTGGAAGCTACATCACATATTCATGCTAGGCCTAGGGTTAGTGATCCTATTAGGATAACAGATCTAAGATGAGTGACTATAGGGAACACCACATACATAGTTTCATAGATCCATTCGTCCTCGGTTCCTTGTTCTTGGAATGTTGTTCCTCCACCTCATTCACGTGGTCCTTCGGGCCAGAATGTAGCTACGAGTCATGTCCGTACTACTATTACTCAACCAGTTGTGTCTCAGGTTCAAGTATTGCCCATTATTTCGGGAGGTCGTGTTCATACTTCTAGAGGTCATGTTACTACTACCGGAGTGTATATTCCTACTTCCAGAGTGTATATTCCTACTTCCGGAGCGTATATTCCTACTTAGGGAGTGTCTGATGGGACATCTCATGGGATGACTTACGAACCTTATTATGGGATGCAATATGCACAGGGTTATTCACCTTATGGGTATGGGTATCAAAAACCCGCTTACTCTCCTAATTATGGCTTTGCAGCCCCACATAGTCAAGGTACACCACATTGTGGTGCTTCCATGCCACCCTACATGGGTCAAACGGGAGGAGCGAACTATGGTCAAGGCCATGGTGGTTACAGTAATCAGACCTATGTGAATCAAAACTATCAGGGAGCGGTGCACCAACCTGCTCATCCTAGGCTCCCTTTATTCGCAACGCTAAATATTCTTGACTTGTCGAGATTGACGAACGATCCTATATCTCAGGACCCAACTTGGCCAGCTGTCCCTAATAAGCTTCCCTCGGACATACCCAAATTTGAGGGAAAACCTAGAGAGGATCCGAGCGAACATGTTACAACATTTCACCTATGGTGCTCTTCAAATTCCTTACACGAAGATTCGATCCATTTAAGGTTGTTTCAATGCACCCTTACAGGGCCTGCCGTGAAATGGTATATAGAATTACCTAGAGGGGCATTTGCTTTGTTCAATGACCTAGCGATGACTTTTCTTAACCACTTCCAGCTACCAGTGCATTATGCCGTTGGTATGAAACTATTGTCAACATTTCGGCAGGATAAAGCCACACATATCTCGGACCATATCCAAGAGTGGCGTAGATGGAAGAGTTGATTAAAGCCTTTATATCACCATAATTCCTCCTCGAATGGTTCCTTAAGTCGTTATTGCCTTATATAGCGAAGGATGTTTCTACATACAGAGTGCAAAATGAGGATAAAGCCATTTTTAGGGCGTAGGAACTGGATTTGATTTATGCTCAATCCGGTTTGTTATATGAGATCATTCCCAATGCTCTGCGTTCTAGTTTCAACCCCAAAGTTAAAACTAGACCACATGCCGATGGCATTGATGGTTGTGCGAGTGCTACAACTGTGGATTCAGTTGTGAAATAGGTCAGTCAATTGTCAATCAACCATTCTGGTTTGGGACAAGCCACGACTTCATCTTAACCCACCCAAACAACGAGTGTGCTTTCATTGTAATCATCAGACCAGAAGGGTAACTAGCAACCCGGAAGGAATAAAAAGAAGGGTAAGAACAATCGTAAGGGTGCGAATAGGAATGAAAATTCTAATACTAATAACAAGAATGCCCGAAATTTTGTGGGGGACAAGCAATCTAAACGTAAGGTTAAGTTTCCTTGCAAGTTGTGTAAGGACGATCACCTCACTTACTTGTGCCCTCGTATCGATGAAGCCTCGAGATTCTTAATGCAGGGCCCAGCTGTGCTGACCAACCCTTTACCTCACAATCAAAACATGAACTCGAGGACCCATGATCAGTCTGGTGGTGATCAAGATCCGCTGGAGGGTAGTGGTCATGGTGCATGCTACGAAGGTTGTGACCCATGTGAAGGACTATGGTTCGTCACAACCCAACCTAGAAAAGGAACCTGATCCACCAGGGACTCCTTTGCATATTGAAAAACCTGTGGATAAACTTGAAGTTACACCTTGCATTCCTAAGGGAGTCCTTAAGTGTTCGGGGCACAATCCTAATGCCCAAGCCGCCCAGAACTATTATGTTGTCAAGGATTTGGACCACACTCCTTATGCGATGTTTGCACTAGAAGTACTTCAGAGTTGTCCTTCACAAAGGAAGGCTTTGCTTTCTGCCCTTGGTGTGAATGATGATAGTTCTTCCTTTGTGATTAAATTTGAAACCGTAGGACTTCAGCCTTGCTTTCCTTACTATGTGTCTCTTTTGATTCATGTAGAATGTCTTAACATGACTGTCAAGCGCACTGTGATTGATGAAGGCGCTGCTACTTCTGTGATGTCTTTATCATGTTGGAAGGGTTTAGGTTCCCCTGAGTTGTCTAAATCTGGTACCATGTTGACTGCATTTCATGGGAGATCGTTTAGGCTGCATGGGATCCTTCCTTCCCTTAAGGTCCGTTTGGGAGGAAAGACCATTGCGATAGAGTTTGAGGTGGTTGATGCGACCCTTGAATACAATCTCTTGCTGGGTAGGAATTGGATGAACAGTATGCAAGCCATAACTTCTTCACTATTTCGAATTGTATGCTTTCCATTTAATGGGAAGATAGTTATGATTGATCAAACGTCATTCAAGAATTTGTCGGTTACCGCATATTCGGGAGCTTCGATCCCTATTGTAGAGCACTCTCAGCCACCAAATGGGTGTGGGTGTAGGCATATATCTGTCCCTTATGGGAAGCCTTACTTTTTCTGCACCTGTCCTTATAATAAGGTCTAGTTCCAGTGAGGCTTCGACATCTGTGAGATCGGTGTCTTTTCGCATGAATCATATGGAAGATCCTTGGATTCTTCCTACACTGAATACTTCGAGTGATCCCATCACAACGAACGTGCCGTTTCCTGCAACTATGGTAGCTTATCAAGCTAATATTGGGTGTGTTGGAGATCCTAGTCCTTCATTTTCACGGACGGAGGAGGAGGACCCATATGTGCTTCCTGCATGGGAAGTTCAGTCTTCTCATGCGCATGACTACCTTAATAGTGTTTTTCCTTAAGACGAAGTGATTATTGAGGCCATGTCAGGGGTTGAGCCACCTTGGGAAGAGTTGCATCATAGATCTTATTTTCTTTCTGATCTTGACCGCTTGGAGCGTGAGGAATTTAGGGAGGTTCTTAGTGAGAGAATTGGTAGCCCCATGGTTCCATTAAGCTCTCTTAGTCCGATGGCTGACGGGAACATGGCGAATATATCTCCTACCATTCCTATCAATATCTCTCGCGATCTTGGCACGATTGAGAATGTCTATATTGGGGCAGAATGTTCCCATGCTGAGATTCAAGAATACACCGAGCTGTTTAAATAATTTCGTGATATCTTTGCTTGGTCTTATGATGAAATGCCAGGTATTGAACCTCGCATTGTTGAACATGAGATTAAAACTTATCCCAATGCTAAGCCTATTCGACAACGCTTGCATGCAGTGAATCCTAGGAAAGCACCCACGATTAAGGCAGAGATAGAGAAACTGTTGAAAGCCAGTTTTATCTATCCCATTCCCTTGACAGAGTGGGTTTCAAATCTTGTTTTGGTTGATAAGAAGCAGGGAACGATATGCATATGTACTGATTTTCGTGACTTGAATCGTGCTTGTCCTAAAGATAATTTCCCCACACCATTTATAGATCAAATCTTGGATGAGTGCGCAGGTAGCGAGGTATTTTATTTTATTGACGAATTTTCCGGATACAATCAGATACAAATTAAACCTGAGGACCAACATAAGACTGCATTTATTTGTCCTTGGGGAACCTTTGCATATCGAAAAATGCCTTTTGGCCTTAAGAACGCTGGAGCTACTTTTCAGTGGGCTATGACCTTGATCTTCCATGATCTCAAATCGATTATAGAAGTATTTTTGGATGACCTTGCTACTCATTCTTGTATGAGAATGCGTCATTCCTATCATTTGAGATTAGTATTTGAAAGGTGCGGCCATTATTTGGTTAGGTTAAAATTCTCACAAGTGCATCTTTTGCGTGAAGTCTGGTCACTTATTAGGGTTCATTGTTTCCAAGGAGGGTATAAGAGTCGACCCTTTGAAGGTTGAGGCAATACTTTAGTTGTCTTCCCTGAGGAACATTAGACATCTTCAATGTTTGCAAGGCATGGAAAACTTCTTACGAAGATTCGTTGTCAACTTTGCCAATTTGACTAGTGGCTTTATGCGTCTATTGAAAAAGGACACCACCTTTTGTTGGGATGAGTGAGCCTAGGAGTCCTTTGATGCACTTAAGCGAGCACTAGCATCAGCCCCGGTAATTAGTCCCCCAGACTATAGCCGTGATTTTCTACTTTATGTGGCTGCGTCCATGGAGACGATTGGTGTGGTTTTGGTTCAAGAGGATGAGGAGCTCCAAGAGCATGTCATATACTATCTAAGCCGAAATCTTATTGACGCTGAGATCCATTATTCCCATGTTGAGAAGCTTGCCTTAGCTACCGTACATGCGGTTCAACGGTTGAGACATTATATTCTCCTTCGCCAAACCTTGGTTGTAGCCCATGTCAATCCGTTTCAATTCATCCTCACTCGAAGGATGATTGGGGGAAAGTATAATAAATGGATTTTCATCTTGCAAGAATTCGATCTCGAGTTTGTTTCAACAAAATCGAAGAAATCGTTAATTTTTGTGGAGCTTATATCGGATTTCCCAAATGAAGAGGAGGCGATGGTTTGTGAAGATACATTTGTCAATGAGCACATCTTCTTAATCTCAACTTTGGACCCATGGTATGGGGATATTATTATATATTTACAAACATTGAAGGTCCCTACTAACCTCTCATGGGATGAACGACGACGATTACGTCACGTATCCAGGAATTACCTTATAGTGGATAATACCTTGTACCGCCATGGGGTAGATTCCATTTTACGTCATTGTCTAACTCATGAGGAGGCTGAGATTGTGCTGAATGATTTCCATGGAGGGGCGTGTGGTGGTCATTTATCTGGGATTTCTATAGCCCAAAAAATCTTGAGAGCGGGTTATTTCTGGCCGTCGATCTTTAAAGATTGTGTATATGCAGTCAAGAAGTGCCACCCTTGCCAGGTGCTCACATGGAATATGCACTCATGACCTGCCCCATTACATCCCATCATCACCGCCGGTACCTTCACTAAGTGGGGGCTTGATTTTATGGATTGCAACCTAGTTTCAGCTGGGGGGCATCATCATATCATAGTGGCTGTTGACTACTTCACGAAATGGGTTGAGGCTATGCCTACAGTTAAATATGATGGTGAGATAGTCACGCACTTTGTATTCAACCAGATTATTACTCGGTTTGGTATTCTGAAGGAGCTTGTCACTGACCATGGCTCGTACTTTTAGAATCGTATGATGGAAGAGTTGGCATCGAAGTTAGGATATAAGCAGGAGCATTCCTCCTCTTATTACCCTCAAGCGAATGGACAGGTAGAAGCAGTGAACAAATCACTCAAATCCATTATCCAATGAACCATCGCACAAAGCAAGACTAATTGGCACATTATGTTATATCCTGCTTTGTGGGCTTATAGAATCGCTGTTAAGACTGCCACGGGTTTTTCTCCATATCAGCTTGTACATGGAGTGGAGTCGGTATTGCTAGTTGAGTGCGAGATTCCTTCTTTGAAGCTAGCCATAGAGCTCTTACTAGACACTTCCCCATTGGAGGAGCATTTGGTCCACCTAGAGCAACTTGATGAGCAGCGTCGAGATGCCTTGGTGGCTCTAGAAGGGAATAAGTGTCGCGTTAAGGTCTAGTACGATAAGTCTGTCCGTCCAAGGAGGTTTAGTGAGGGAGACTTGGTCCTTTTGTGGGATCAACTGAAAGAACCCTTGGGGGCAGGAAATTTTAACCCCATGTGGTGTGGTCCTTATGTCGTTAAACGTGTGTTAGAGAAGGGCGCTTATGAGTTAGTGGATTATGAGGGAATGACCCTGGTGGAGCCTAGAAATGGGCTCTATCTCAAAAAGTACTATGCATGATTTTCAGCCAAGGCTGGTTATTGTATATTATTGTACAATTTTGCATAGGTAGGTCTTTTTCTTATGGTGATCGGGTTTGTGATTAGTTTCCGTTTCTTTTGGAATATGTCAATGGAATCTTCCACCTTCATAGGATTCGAAGATGGTGCGAGTCGTCACACTCAACACTCATCCTCTGCTGCTTGGGTGGTTTATACTCCTATAGGTCAGGTATTGTCTTCAGGAGGCATATGTTTACTGCCCTCTTCAAACAATGTTGCTGAGTATAGTGTCGTTATTGAGCTTCTATGGGATGCCATTTCACATGGTGTTCTCTCTCTTGAGGTATGACTTGATTCGGAGTTGGTAGTGTCACAACTTAATGGTTTGTACCATGTTAGAGATCCAAAATTATCAAGAATATTCTTACGTGTGATATTGTTAGAATGACAATTTGACAATATAACATACATACATGTTCCAAGAATTAATAATCAAGTTGCTGACTCACATGCTAACTACGTGTTAGATTGGCATTTGTTTCATACACAATAAGCTCATCAAAAACATAAATTTTTACACATGTAAATAAATAGATTGATAATCATAAAAGTTTTTATAAACATCCAAAATGTGGTAATACATAGTATCATAATACAAAACTGGGGCTCTCGAGGCACCAAAATATAATACATGGTAGTACAAAATATATCACTCCGAGGTATCTAAGCCTATGGAGGAGGAGGGGGGTTGTGATCGTGGAATGTCACCATGGCTCTAGCTAGCCATCGAAATAGCCGCACCCATGCTCATGGTACACCCACCACCTGGCGTTGCATGGCCTCAAGCAAGTCCTCAACTTGCGCCATGGGTACTCTATGTGTCAGTCTCACGAAGTTGGTATGAATGCTTTGGAGCATCTGCTCCACATCCACACCCGTGATGTTGTCTCCTCTTCCCCTTCGTCTATGACGAGGGAAGCCTTCAGGCCGCTGTGGTCCCACATCTGCATGCATATGGTAGATGTCACTATGTATTATCACCCAAAAACATGTCTTTTGATTCCACATAATCAAAAAACACAAAAAAATTAAATAACTCAAAAATTTTAAAAAGAGGGTCGAGATTCATTACCAATGTCACCGTATTCCGATATTGGTGGTAGTGGCATGTCTGGGTCTCCTCAGAAATCTGTCCCCGCATAGGGGTAGTCATCGATGGAAACTATCTGTCGTCGCCACCATGGAAATAAATCAGCTGGATAGGGGTTGGACACCCTACCTCCACCCAGTTTGCACATCGCATCCGCCCAACGCCATTGGGATGGATCTCAAACCCTGTGTAGAAGAACGTCAACTCTAGGGCTTAATCCCAGAACACACTCGAAGAAGAACGTGCTTAGTATGCTACTGAAACTGAAGTTTTGCACCCTGCCCATCTTGTAGTTGCTAAGCTATTTTTTCATGTTGCTCAGCAATGTCGTACTCCAGTCATAAACTGTGGGCCTCATGCACTCCACGACATAGAACATCAATGGCCACGAGGCCTAGTGGAGTGAGGGTAGCCCCACTATCCTGCCCAGTGTCAGTAGAATGGCCTTTAGGCCTAGCACCTGTATGGAGTTAGTTGGGATCAGAATCCCCACCTTCTCCGTGTCTGGATAGTAGTACACTGCAATGTACTCATCTATAGTCAAGCCACCTCCGGGCCTGCGAGAGCGTAGGTTCACCACTTCCCCACGTCGGGAAAGTCCAATAATAAAGTATATGTCCTCCACTTCTATGGTGAGGGACATCCCATCTATTTGGAATGACTCTGAGTCTGGATTCCAATAGTCTACTAACATCTGCAGCAGTCTTTGCTTGGCCCTTAAGCCACAAAGACACCAAAACTTGTAGAGGCCGCATGATCGTAAAGCTTGTTGAGCCATTAGATCTTCCCTTGCTACCTCTTCTACATCACCATGTTCACGTTCTCTCCATTCTAGAACCATCCTGCACATAAAATTTGAGTTTGATCCATTAGAATACTTAAAAATCATTGAGCGTGGCTGCATACGCGACTGTTTGCTAAACAGCCGTGTATGTACGCGACTTTGAGGGCATTTTCCATGTATATGCAGCCCTATACGTGGAAAAACCCTCGATTTTCGCGTGGTCCAAGGCGCGCATTTAAGATGGGCCTAGAATCCTAAATAAACCATGGAAATTGATAAAATTTGCATCAAATGAAAGAGTAGAGCATGGGTAAGTACCTAGAAAAAACGGTAGTGGATTCCGTTGGCTGGATCTCCTAGAATTCGATGTTGAAGTTCTGAGCTCAATTGGGTAAAAATTTCAAATGTTATATAATGTTTTGAATTTTTTACTATTTATAGAAATTTTTCAAATTTTGAAAATTTTTACCCCCTTTTCTATAGTTTGGACCGTTTCTAATCCTTTTGGACCGTTTTTGGACTAATCTACGATGTAGAAGACCATTTTGAGCACCGTTTTGACTGTTTCTTGGACCTGTTTGTGCTCATTACAGGTATGATGTTTAAACTGGCATAAAGGTTAGGATCACCTCCGTTTACATTTTGCATGACCTTATGACTGTTTCATTATAGCCTTAGGTACGAACCCATTCTATTATGTCACGGAACCTTCTTGCTATTTTAGAAGTGGCATTATGTGAACGGTAGAGCTTGACCTTACATGGGTACCCTAGTTAGCGCCTTATTTGCATTTGGTGCCCATGCCGACATTTTGTCCCTTAGGGTGTGGGAGTCCATTGTATAGTATTGCCATGACATTTCACAAGAGCCTCATACTCCTCCTGATATTTTGCTGGCCTATTTCCCTCAGGACTCCCTTATGTCAAGTTGTAATTTCATTATCATGAGCTTTTCCTGCCTTATTGAGCCTTACGCCAGCTTTCCTGACATTGAGTTTCATCCATATTGCCCGAGCTTGTCTCATGTGAGCCATTTTATATATCCTTTGCAGCTTGATTCCCTATTTTTACCGGGAGGGGACTTTCCCCCGAGTGTCGCTATCCTACACATGTATCCTTGCATTGAGCATAGGTATGTTCCACTGCCTGGAACTAGTTTGTTTTCCCATTATGACACTCGTCTCCTCCTAGTCTGTAACTATAAAGCAGTTTTATTCTTTTTCAAGCTTTTTAAATATTTGAAAAAGTCCAAAAAAAAATTTATAAAAAAAAAAAATGAAAAGTCGGACAAGGAAAGATGTTATCTTTGGCTGTTGTCGAGTCGTGTCGCCTTTGAACAGAGCACTGTATATCACATCCACTGGTTGGGTTTATAGTTTGAATTTAGGAGTTGTACTCGTTTATCTAAGTTTATCTCCACCGATTGGTTAAGCTTCCAATCCCCATGAAGCCTTTGTCGATGCCTCCTGTGTCGCAGAGATGTCCCAGTTTTGTATATCGAGTCTATGCTGCCTTTATTCAGTCACCATTCACCGTTATGCTCTTGTTCGAAGGAAGTTGAAACCCGAGTCGGCCATTCCTTAGTTATCTTGACTTTGCACGTCGGCCATTCCCGGTACAGTTACTGGTTCATGCACCTTATGATCGAGTCCTTCCACATTATACAACTTTGCTGAGTACCTCATGTTGGATGATGGGGGATGCCTTAATGCCCTCCTTCCAATGGATTTCATCCCATCGAATTCAGATCATTTATTCTGGGATTGGAATCTAGAGTCATTTTTTAGTGCCTTGAGACTTGCAGTCATCAGTGGCAAGTTTTCTCACCATTGACAGTTTTCTGGGAATACATTAATGTCCCCTGATCGATGGATCCTCTCAAGTGTTCGACCTCAACACATCTATTCACACTTGTTAGTTTGCACTCTAGTACCTTGATTCCCATTATCATTATCGGTGGGTGATCTCGCGTTTGTTAACGGTATACATCAATGACTGGTAATCAGATGATGGACTACTATGTTCGACCTCGACACCTCTATTCACATAGTAGGACTTGTACTCGTAGCGGTTTGTGTAGAAGAACTTCCAGATTGGTGGCATCTCTTATATGCTACCTTCTTGATCGTGCTAGTGTTCATGAGATTTCATCTCTCGTGACTTGATTCCAGTGTGTGTTAGACATTTCCAGCTATTATGGGGATAATGATCCTTTGCATATCTTCATCATGGAGATTCCGATATATGTATATTGTACGTTGCGATGACCACTTATGTCATATTTTGTATCATGCCTATTCATGGCCATTGTACTCTTATGTATCCAGGACTGCTATATGTATTTGCAGTTATATGCTGATTTGTATCATTGTACTATGCTAATTGTGTGGTTGGTCTTCCATTTGGGATTCTTAATCACTCCACTTCTAGGATGGACTTATAATGTATTTTGGCCATCGCATGACCCCTATGACCTCACACATTAAGGGGTATCTGTTATAGCAGATTTTACCACACCAAGTGAGTCACACTTGTATGGCCTTCCCCTGTCCCTCTGCAAACTCCTTAGACTGCTTAGACCATTTTTTGTCCTTTGATGTTTCCTGGACCATCCCTAAAAACATGTGAAAATTGCTATACACGACTTTTAAACCCTTTATCGCGTATATACGCGGGTTTGACCTCTAAAACCGCGTACATCGGGATGTGTACAAAAATCCAAATCCTTTTGGAGTTTTCCTTGAAATGGATCCGACTCACTTGTCTCCTAGCCTTCCATATGCCTTGAGATCGCTCAAATTCGACCTTTCATTACCCCATTGAAAAGCTATATAAGGAACCCTTTGGATACATTGAAGGCATAAGAGAATTGAGAGCAAAGAAACTATAGTCCATTGTTGCCAGGACTTGTGCTTGAGTCTGCATCCCTTTGTCCCTTGGAGCACTTTAGTGTTCTTCCCAAGCTTGCCTTTTGTTTGTGAGCTTGCTATCGAGAGATGGAGGATTGACATGGTGGAGGCCCAAGTGGGGGATTCAATTTCTCTGATTCGCAGACGTTCCGACAGAGGTTGTATTCATTGTAATCTATGATTTTATATTAATAGAAATATCTTTTCCTGTCCAATAATGTATGTTTGAATGAATATTTTATCCATGGATGATTTCAAATGCTTATACATTGTTGATTATATATGCTAGAGTAGATCTAACACCAATATATATAGTATGCTTGTCTTGTTTAATTATTGTTGAGGAAGTGATTCATCAATTCAAGCTGAAGTTGGAAAGCTCAATGGGGATCTACTTCAACCATCCGGAATAAGGTACGAGTTTTGATCCTTTAGTGTTATATATTTTATTTCTCTTGCGTATTGGAAAGGATTGATTTCTGGAGTTAAGCTGTCTGTTGTGGCACCCTAAGCCATAGGAATTTCTCTTCGTAACAAGGTACCATAACATTGGCACATCTATACAGATGTAATGATTTTGTGGAGGGTTTGGCTCGACTAAATCCTTTCATTGAATTCTTTTATTGGCATTACATTTAATATTTAGTTCATTTCATCAACAAAGCAATTTACATTTTCCGCTAATGTTGAGAATTCTTTCAGTTTCTATCACCCTACACTTTGGATCTCCAATCCTCCATAGCCTTTTATGCAAATTTATAATAACATATCTAAAGGGTATTCTCCCTCCTCGTGATATGTTTTCTCTATTAGTTTTTCTTTAGATCTGATTAGTTTATCTAGGATATTTATCTGAAAGAATAACAAGCACAACAAGATGCATAAGATATAAAAGATACATGAGACACAAAGATTTTCATTGGCGAAACCATAAAGGAGAAAACCCTGCAAACTTCTTCAGAATAGTAATATTATCAAAAGTAGTAATAAGAAGTATTCAACAACTATCTGTCTATCCTCCCTTTTGTCTCTCTCTCTCTCTCATGTGAACTTGAGAGAGTGAGTTGTGTATAAATGAGGGAGAGAACCTCCCGATCTATACCCTTTCAAGTCACTCACCAAACATACGACTAGGGCCCACATGTATTCCCTAACAGGGTCGACTTCTCCCAGAGAGGCTCCAAATACGCATTACATGATGTTACACTGGGGACTATTTCCCCAACTTACAACGGAGGTTGTGCATCAAGGTCTAGACACAATTAAGACATCTCGAAACGGGGTAAACACATCCCCAATGGGGGTACAACAAAATACAATGATAATATACATCAAAATATCTTCTGAAGTTACAAACACATCAACACTTACTCTTAACTAGGAAGGTATTCTCTCTCATCATAGACATCAACACATCTAGATTCATCATCACAGATTCATAGAGTCATCATCATAGCTACTACCATCATCATCTTATTATTTGATCATCATACCATACTATCTGTCATCAGAAGTTTCTACATAGCTAGCCCTTTTTCATGTTGGATGTAGGACTAGTCCTCTGCTAGTTCTTCATCACATCTCGAGAAAGACATAACGTAGGAATTGTCAAAGACATTATTTACATTTCCATGTAAATAACCTGCATCTTCTAATTTCTTCTCATCATTTCTAGATCATATCCTTTGTCCTACATAAGACAAAACAAAACAAACAAAGCATCCACTATCGACCTGCATTCTATCAGAGAAATGCCTATGTGCACCTCTCGTCCTTCATGACCTTATCATCTCAACATGGGAAAAAACATATATGGATATATATGTAAGGACTAATTATGACCCAAGAACCTTCTGTACCAGATATTTTATGTTCTAGGTCAACCTCAATGGATTACATCTGAACAACCTGCGTCTAGGATATTTTTCATTGAGATAACTTTCGGGGCATATTACATCCAAGTAACCTGTGTACCACACCAGGTATCATTTTTACACTTAGACAACCCATGGGGCATATTACATCTGAATAACCCACGTACCATGTCAAGTCTCGTTTTTACATTTAGATAACCCATCATAGGACTGATTACATCCAAGGATAACATGCTAGCTTCATAAGGATTAATTACATCTGAGGACAACCTACATGACTGATTACATATCAGCATCTTGTTGCACCAGTATTTTCCCACTCGGACAACTTATCTCATTTCCCATGTGAGATATTATGATTTCGTAACATATCAGGACTGATTACATCCAAGGATAACCTACGAACTTCGCCGGGATTGATTACATCCAAGGACAGCCTATAAGATTGATTACGTTTGAGAAACCTGCGATCTTCACCAATATTTTACACTTAGACAACCTGTATTTCTAGCTATGATGGAACACATCACTCCCTCTTTCAAGGGATCTAGATCTAGATCACACCAAGTATTTCTTTGAAGTACTCAAACTTTACTTTCACATGAGGCTTGGTCAACACATCAGATTATCTACTCCTCTATTTCCACGTACTGGAGCTTCATTTCTCCTCTCTACACCATATACCTGATATAGTGGAACTTGATCTCGATGTGCTTCGACTTGTCATGTAACACATGATTTTACAACAACTTCACGCAACTCTGATTGTCACAGAAGAAACAAGTTACATCCAATTGGAGATCAAACAAGTTAGACAGTAGCTTTCGAAGGAACACTGCCTTGCAACTAGCCGAGCAAAAGACAACATAATCTACCTTGGTTGTACTCGGCACCACACATGATTGATTCTTGCTAAACCAGGAGATCATGCCAGATCCCAAACTGAAGCAACAACCTGAGGTTCTCTTCCTATCAATGGTGCTACCTACCCAATCCAAATCAACAAAACCATGTAGTTTAATCTTCTTATTTGCATCATATTTGAGCCCATAATCCACTGTACCTTTTAGGTACCTCGGAATATGCTTTGTAGCTATAAGGTGAACATGTCTCGGATCCGTCAGGAACTGGCTTATGGTGTTCACCGCAAAGCATATGTCTGGTCTCGTATTCGTCAGATATATAAATGAGTCAATCATCTAACGATACATTGTGGCATCGACCTTCTCAGATGAAGCATCACTCATAAGCTTTAAGTTAGATGCCATAGGTGTGGCCATTTCCTTGCAGTCCATCATTTCGAATCTCTTCAAAATATCCACTGCATATTTTCCTTGACTAAGGAAGATCCCATCTGCACTCTACCACACCTCCATACCTAATAAGTAGTGCATCATACCTATGTCTTTCATCTCGAACTCTGTAGCAAGTCTTCTCTTTGCATAGGTAATGAGTTCCTCTTCACCTGTTAGAAACAAGTCATCAACATATAGCAGGAGTATCAATGCTCTTCCCTCTTCCACCTTGAAGTAGAGGTTGGAATCTGTTTTGCTCTTGGTAAAGCCCAAGATCATCGAGAAGCTATCCATCCTACCGCACCATGTCCTTGGCACTTGTTGCAATCCATACAAGGAATTCTTCAATTTGCACACATGGGTATTCCTATCATGTGTCTCGAAAAATAGTGGTTGTTCCACATACTCTTCCTCCTCAACTACACCATACAAAAGTTGTCTTGACATCCATCTGGTGTATTTTCCATTTCGTAACTATTGCCAAAGCAAGTATGGTCTGAATGGAAGTGTACCTTTCCATGGGTGCAAATGTCTCTTCGTATTCTATGCCTTCTTTATGTAAGAAGCCTCATTCTATGAATCTCTCCTTATATTTCTCGATGTTTCCATATGCAACATGTTTGATATTGTAGATCCACTTTGAATTCACAACAGACTTCTTCTCCGGTCTTGGAACAATATCCCAGACATCATTCTTCATGATCGACTTATATTCCTTGATCATCGCATCCTTCCATTCTTTCTTTTTTGTAGCCTCTTCATAGGTGGAAGGGTCTCTATAAATGATGTCACACAACAGGGCCACATAACTATTGTAGGTCTTTTCCCTCTTTCTCTCTCTATGTGTTCCCTATGGAGCGCCATACCTTTCAGCTTCTCGTAAGAGCTCTCGTTCCCATGCTGGTTTCCTCTTGTGGCAGTCCTTCTCAAGGAATGTCTCTACTGGCTCTTGTGGTTCTTTCATGTCATGATATTCATGGTCCTCTGTAATTGCTTCTCCAATTTCCATATCTTGACCTCTCGCGTCTTTAGGTTCCTCGACCTCCTGGATGAGTGTCCTCATGGATTTGAAGTATGACGAGTATTCATCAAAGGTTACATCTCTACTGATGTCAATCTTATTAAATCCTAGGAAGTATATTCGGTAGGACTTTGATGTATCAATGTATTCTACAAAGATACCCTTCCTCCCAGAAGGATCGATCTTGGTCCTTTTCTCCTTTGGGATATGTATGTACACCGTCGGGAAACCAAATATTCTCATATGTATGACTTCTTCTTTCTCTCCTAAGAAAGCCTCTTCAGGAGTCTTATTATCAATTACTCTATGGGGAGTATGTTTCTTTACATACACAATTGTTCTTTCTGCCTTCGCCAAAAGGTGCATAGGAAGATCTTGATCATGCAACATAGCTCTTTCTACCTCCATGATAATTCGGTTCTTTTGTTATGCAACACCAATCTGTTGAGGATTGTATGGAGTGCTAAACTCCCTCTTAATCCCAGAATCTTTGTATATTTCCTTGAATTCTTTCGAAGTGAAATCTCTGCCTTTATCTGACTTTAGAGTCTTGATCTTCCTATCTGTTTGGTTCTTGACCAAGGATTTATATTCCTTGAACTTACTAAAAAATTCACTTTTCTCTTTCAATAAATATATCTAAGTCTTACATGAGAAATCATCTATAAAGGAAACATACTACACATACCCTCTTAATGAACTAGAGGACATAGGTCCACATATATTTGAGTGCACTATCTCCCGTATTCCTTTAGCCTTTCTCTCACTGTTGGTAAATTTCTTCTTCACATTTTTTTCCTTATGCACATCCTTTACAAATTCCTTCATGCTTTTCCTGGATCTCCGACAGTCCTGAGACTTCTTTGCTTGCCATCGTTAGTGCCCTGTAGTGCACATCTGAAATCCTTTTATGCCATAGTTCACTTGGATCAATCGACTCATGAACCAGTGCTTATTCAGGCTGTCCCTTCAGCTTGTATAAGCCTTTGTCTTCTTCTCCAATAATTTTTGCATCTTCTATTGTATTTCCTCTAGGACACATTAGAAATTGGCCATTGGCAAAAGAAACCCTAGTCCCTTTTACATCTAGTGCAGAAATGGAGAGAAGATTCTTCTTCAATCCTGGAACATACATCACATCCTTCATCTTCAAGGATTTCTCGGATTCAAGCTTGTATGAAGCTTCTCCACTCCCTTTTATGGGGTATTGATAGTCATCCTTAAGTTTCACCTTGTGAGGCGAGTCATGTTCAGACATATTAATGAATGATTCCTTGTATCCCATCATATGTTTAGAAGCTCCACTATCCACAAGCCAATCATTTCTTCCATGTGATATAGTTCCAGTAAGTGTTGAGATTAGCACATACTCTTCATCTGAATCATCCTTCTCTCTCCTGAATCTTTTGTTTGCTTGTTCATCATCTTCGGAAACATGAGCATGGTGTCTCTTTTTCCTGATGGGACAATCTCTTGCAAAGTGTCCCTTTTCATCACAAGTATAACATTGAACATTTGAAGTATCTCTTTTCATCTTCTTCAAGTTCTTTCCCTTCTTCTTGTTGTGATGAAATTTCTCCTTCTTCTTCAGTTTATTTCCCTTGTTCTTGTTGTGATGAAATTTCTCCTTCTTCTCCTTCTTCTTGAAGTTCTTCCTAGTGTGAACTGTGAGAGATTGATCATTGGTTGCTCCCATATTTTCTTCTCTTGTCACAAGTCTAGATTCTTCTTCTGCACATTCTTCTTGAAGTCTGCTGAAAGAGATAAACTTCCTTCTTTCTCAAATCCCTTGAATGAATGAGTCCCATGATCTAGGGAGACCATTCAAGGTAGTCATTACAATCTCTCCTTATTCGACATTTTCTTCAGCCGCTTCAAGTTGTTCTTTGATTTGATCAACCCTTGTGAAGTAAGACTATATAGGATCGGAGTTCTGTATCTTCACGTTCTTCAATTGGTTCCTCAAGGTCTTCTTCTGGTTGATGTTCTTTCCTTCAAACATCTTTGTCAAAGCATCATACAATTATTTCGATGTCTTGAATGAAGACACATGGGGGATGAGGTGATTCTTAATAGAATCTACAATGATTCTATTAGCCTTATCCATCATTAGAGGAAATTTGAGGTCTAAAATGGGCCTCCTAAGGAAAATGATAAAATAATAGTTAAAATAATAAAATAATAGTTATTAACTTTGGAGGAAGAATGAAAAAAACTACTTTTTTTGTTCGTATTTTCGACATATCTCCCTACATTTTTACTCAAATTTTTAAGCGGGAGAGCTCTTTGGATGCAGAATTTAATTCTACATCCAACGAGTACCCACACTGCATACTTTTGACGGACCCCACTACCCCAAAAAATGAGAAATTCTAGAAAAAACGTGATGATGACATCATCATCAAGTTTTTCATGTATTTCTTGTTTTTTGGGTAGCGGGGTATGTCAAAAGTATGCAGTGTGGGTATTTGTTGGATACGAAATTAAATTCCACATCCAACAAGATCTCCTGCCTGAAATTTGAGTAAAAACACAAGGAGATATGTCAAAAATACAAAGAAAAAAAGTAGTTTTCTTTTATGACAAATATGTCAATTCAACCATTATGATTGACTCATTTTATTGAAATTTTATTGGGTCTTGAATTCCAACTCACAAAATTTATTGTTGGCGTGCTTTCTTATAAGGCCCGTTTTAGACCCCAAATTTCCTCTAATGGCTTCTCTTATGAGCAGCCTTATCCTCATCTCCCTCTAGTTCTAAAAATTCTCCATTGATGAACTGATCCAACTCATTTTCTTTAAGGATTGTGGATATTCTGTACTTCCATGCTTGGAAGTTATCATCCCCTCCAAGCTTGTCCTCAAGCTGAGTATGACGAGTCATCTTTTCAAATGAGAACCTCAAATGGAAATATTAAAGATTTAGATCTTACCGATTTAAGGTTTCTGCCTGGTTACGGAACTGGCTGACCTAGGGTTTGTCAGAGAAACACCAATTTTCCAAACTTGGATTTTGGGAATTATATTTGGATATAAATATGCACCTCCTTTAGGTGAGTTTCTCAGCTAGGTCACTTTATAAAAGCTGAGGTGAGACGCCTAAAAAACTTGATGCCCTAGTTCCTCCTGACACTAATGGCAGGGTCAAAAATGAAACTTCTCGAATTCAGCAACTGTCTCCACTGAAAGATGCACCCTACTGAGGCGAGTTATCCTAGACCTCTTTTCTTGATGATTTGTGGAGATAACACCTTGAACTAGGAATCCATATTTCTCATAGCTGCCGTAGTGCCTTCTTTCAGAGAGGCTCTGATACCATGTTAGTTTTTCTTTAGATCTGATTAGTTTATCTAGTACCTTTATCTAGAAGAATAGCAAGTACAACAAGATGCATAAGATATAAAAGATACATGAGGCACAAATATTTTCACCGGGGAAACCATAAAGGAGAAAACCCCAAAAAGTTCTTCAGAATAGTAGGATGATCAAAATTAGTAATAAGAAGTATTCAATAACTATTTGTCTCTCCTCCATTTAGTATCTATCTCTCTCTCTCATGTGAACTTGAGAGTGTGAGGTGTGTATAAATGAGGGAGAGAACCTCCCTATTTATACCCTTTGAAGTCACTGAACAAACATAAGATTGGGGCCCACATGTCTTCCCTAGCAGGGCTGGCTTCTCTGAGAGAGGCTCCAAATACACATTACCTGATGTTACACTGGGGACAATTTCCCCGACTTACATTGAAGGTTGTGCCTCAAGGTCTAGACACAATTAAGACATCTCGCAAGGGGGTAAACACATACCCAATGAGGGTAAGACAACATGCAATGATAATATACATCATAATATCTTCCAAGGTTACAAGTACATCAACATTCTCAGGGTCCACAACCCCCATAAAAATTTCTTTGAACTTCCCCATTTTACAAACCCTACTATTTCAATACCATTATCCTCTTTAGAAATCCCACCCTTGAAATTAACTTCATGAAACCCTAATCTATAAATAATATGGTATTGTGGGATTTATAGGTGGTCATTGTGGTAAAATGTGGCATAGAGTTCCTAAACATTAGTTTAGGGAAGCTCTCGATGTTTGAAAAGAAAGTTGCGGATCTCATTTCTCTTAGTGGAGTATTCTACTTTGGATTTTTGCTTCCATTCCAATTCTTTTAGGAGCATTATTACGACCCAAGAAAAAAATTCCTACATCGTCGATCAAATCATCTGCACAATATAGTGGGTAAGCTCAAGAACCTTCTCTTTTGATTTTTCTATCTTCTGTGTTATTATGTTTTTTGGGGTATCCCATTTTTTAAAATCATGATAATTGCTGGTAACTTCATTGCATATTTCATTTTGGGTTTCTCTTCTTAATCAACAAATGAGAGTTCAAAACTTATTATTGCTGAACCTCTTCAAATCTATAAATTCTTTGGTCATTTTGATTTTCTAGTGTGTTTTTTTAGTTTGGTTTATCTAATATGTATATGTATATGCATATACATATGTATATAGATATGTATGTATATGTATATGTATATGTATATGTATATATACATATACATATACATACATATATAATGTGTGTGTGTATACATATATATGTATACACACACACGCACACGCGCGCGCGCACACACACACACACACACATAGAGAGAGAGAGAGAGAGAGAGCTCTTCAATTGATGTACTTGTAGGAGTTGTCTACAACCTTGAGTTTGGTAAAGATTATACTTAACAATTAATTTTTAAAACTAAATCACAAAGAAACACCAAAGGTAATACTAAAATTTTAAATCTTTTTTTAACCTTAATAAGACATGTATTACTCCCTCTTTATAGTCCACAAAGATCATTACCTTTTTTCATATTTTTGCGTAAATGATTTTTTTTCAATGAGTATTTAACTCAAAATTCAAATACAAAACTTGATAACAAACCGATTTAACAACCCAAATGAAGGTACATTGCTTGATTTTGAATTTTCTATGCATTTATGCTTGTAAAGTAGTAAGGTATCAATCAAGAATGAGGAGCCTAATTCAATGATCTATAATCCTATTTCAGAGGTAATTCATATGGTAAAGTGTTCTTCTAACAAATAATAATAGTTTTGGACACATAGAACATTTTCCTCAAAGTTCATCTATATGATTGAGTATGGAAATGATATTCTAATCAATAGTAAATTCCTTTGGGAAATCACAATCTATATCATATCTTCATTGTAGACATAGGTATCTCATCTACGAATAAAATAAATTGATCCTTATCTATGAAGGACTGTAACACGATTAAAATGAATGACACATCACTCAAGGAGGAAATTTCATTTGAGTAGGTTCCGATTTCCTTCATAATGTGATATGACATGGGAAATCACGTGGTTTAAGTGATTTTAGAGTGTCTCAATAATTAAATATATTTTCAATAGTATTGGAACCGCTTAATATGGAAATCAAATTAGCCCAAATCCCATGAAATTCAATATAGTTTTCAAAATTTAGAATACAACCACTAATTTGACACTACATAATACTAGATTATCTCTTTCTCTTGCACCTTTTCTCCACTAAAATTTGAGATGTTCAATATGAACATGGTAGACAGGGCTCTTAGACAACTTGATGATGCTTTGCTTGTTGCAGTGAAATTTTATTACTCCATTTGGTGGTACATGCATAGAACATGGTTTTATTTCATTTGAACTTCCTCATATTTAGTTCAAATCGTTCTGATGTGGTTTTCCTCTTGTGATTAGAATGACACTATCGGTTTAATCTCTTGATTTCAAAATGAACACATTTTCAGGAATATTTTATGTCATATGCTAAACCGCCCTATCTCAAACCTGTAATTTATGATCCATTTCTATATGCCTCTTATCTACATAGGCCCCATAATCCATTGATTTTCAGTTCCTTTGAAAAATCCAAGGATCCTTTTGTAACTTTCCAATGCATATTGGAGATTTCATAAATATGGATACCATTCCCATATATTTGGTTTGCTTGTTGTTTTGGCTAATTATATCAAAATCTAGTAACCAGATATGCGAATCTTTGAACCTAGGGTATGTAAATTGTAGTATCATACATAAATGGCCATATTTTATGTACCATATGGATATCATATAGTCAACATATTTTTGAATATATTGTTTGATATATCCATAGATATGTTGTACCATGTGAATTTGGAGAAGTATCCTAAAATTTTCATGGTGAAATATTACACTGGATACAAAAGTAAAGTCTCCTCACTCAATATTTGTAGAGGTTAGATTAAATTTCCTCTTTGCAGGTAGGAATTGAAGAGATGTGTCAAAACAACCAAAATGTGATCAATATAATTTGAAATTGTGTGTTCACTCTACGTAACAATCCAAAAGAAGTACCAGAAGCATAAATTAGACTATTAATTTGTTGAAATTCCCTATGGAATATCCTGATCATTTCATCTATAGAATGGACTAGGTCAGAGTCATCCACTTTTTTCAATGATAATGAATTTCTTTGTAATTTCCAAATAATTAAGACTATAATGTAGTGGTAGCATTGATGACGTTGGTAAGATGGGTCTAGTGAGAATGCTAAGATTTAATGTGTGCGTGCAATGAGCACCCTATATTGATGATTGGATCCAAAGGTGTTGGTCGACATGATAGTAGTGAGGAAAGACCACAGATATACATAATCATTGTAGTGAATCTATCATCTACAAAAGAGTCTACATATTTTTTTATGCCATTTTCATTGAAGAGACATAAAAATAGTTGAGTAATCAAATGTACCAATGTATTATGTTTCAATAATGTCTTGTGTTAGATAAATGAAGGAGAGCCAAATGTATATGGTAACTCATGTAGTATGGAATCCTAGCTTATAGGGGCCTATAGGCTAATATGTCAGCTTATAGGATCTTGTAGGTTGATACAGTAACCTAATGGGTCCTATAGGATGAGATGCCAACATGTAGGCCCCTCTAGGCTATGATGGGTTGTGATGCAATTCTCTTCTAAAACAATTGTTGTGATTTTTCAATTGGGAAATTTTGAAACATAACTACCAATAAGGTTTCCAAACTTGAAAATGTTGCCAATCCCAAGTTCTTATATAAAAAAATAAGTTCTAGAAAAACTTGGACAGGTAAAACCCAAATATTGTATATATACCAATAAAAATCCAACATTCTTAATATTTACACCCATGTAGTTTATAATCTGTCTACTTCCATGCTTCTATATTGATTGTTTGGAAAACAAGAAATTCTTCCTATATATGGTATCTGTCAATGTTGCTTTAGCGTGTAAATTTTACTGATGATGTTTGAAATACCATTGGAGCTATGAAAAAAGGATAATACCTTTGAAACACAAACAAATGCAAAAACTAGCACAAAGCGTTAAGCATTCAAACTATTTATGTGATTCTAGAAACTAACCAAAGACACCTATAAAATATGAAGCTACATATGATGCAAAAGTATTCAATGCTAGTAAGGTTCTAGTCAAAAGTAATTTCATCGTAGAGATAGAAAGGATGATTTTTCTAATGACCGATTATGAGATTTGGCCTCTAGTTGATCTTTAAATTCATGGTATAATTGGCCATCTATGTCCACATCTGTAACTTGGGGTACATCAACAATATAGAAAGGTTTCTTATTACCAACAACAACAACAAGCAAACAATTATTCCAATAAAATAACATTCGTCAATTGAGAAAGTTGGTTGTTGCATAAGTAGTGACTCCATCTTAATGTTTCAACATTTTTGGGGAATAGTCTTTGAAGAGAGGTTCTTGAATGGTTTGTCAGGAGTCTACACCACTTCTAGCACAACAACTAGCTTAACACGAGAAAGCCAAATGTTGAAGAGTAATAATTTCAACAAAGAGTTGATTGCTAAGTGTTTATGGTTGAAGTACATTTTTTTGCCTTTGTAGCATGATAAGTGAAATCTTTTGGGTGGTTTCATGGATGGATTTTTATGGATTCCAATTAGTTCGGTTGTTTATGGATATGAAATTTTTTTGTGGTTGAATGTTGAATGGCGAATTTCTGAATACCTACTAGTTTTCCTATTTATGGATACTTTCTCCATTTGACTTTGATAACTTGGTTGTTTTTATTGAAAAATAGAGAGAGTACAACAAAGAGGTGAATTAAGAGATTGTTGTGTATCAAATAGAGATCATGTAGTTTGCTAACAAGAACACTAAGATATCTATTTTTAACCTACGAATCCTCAACTGTAATAAGAAAGGAATTCCCTAGTCATCTATCTGTGTTTATTTTTCCAATATAATGAAATCAATGAAGGCATGCAGTGTTTTTATAACACATATAAGATAAATTTTCTTTATTTAATTTTTCCTAGATGGAAAATGATAGCTTATAATGATGTTGTAAACCCATAGAGAAACCGACATAGATGACTACAATTAGCTTCAACTAGCGTTTTTGTTTACCTATATTTCACATGCATTGCAAAAAGGTCGTGACCCTATAAAATGGATCATGTCCTTCTTGAAAATACGAATTTATCACCCATTGAGATGAAATGGTTTTTATAATTGAATTTGATGAGTATTTTTATCTTTGCCTGATTTTGTTCATTTAATTTTATGCTTAAAAAATTGTAATTTGGGCGTTTTCTTTGTATGTTATAGTGAATTGGAATACATGTATGTCATGTTAATAAAGACATATGACTCAATAGTTCTTATTTATTAGAAATTAAAATCCACGCTTGTTAAGGGTTGGTGTGTGTTGGCTTGCTTCAAATAAACCCGGTTCAACCTTCCATCTCAACCAACAAAACCCAAGGCATCATCCCAACTGAGCATAATCCTGTCAACAACACCTACGACGCAAGTGAACTTTCACCTGATATACCTATAGGGATTGCATGAACCATGCTTCCATAGTGATAGAAGGGGATCTTTCCATGCCAATACCAAACAAACTACCCAACGATGTTGGTGGGTAATTGATCATTGACATATAGTATAAAAAACATCATATAGAAACATAACATAGTATTAATTACATCTACCAACACATTTAAGCAATATCATTACATTTCATCATGCAAAATAGAGATATTATCAGTCACAGCAAGTAAAAAATCATCAGACAGAAAATGAACATACACCATTCGACACTGATAATTTGATGTGGAAACCCATATGAGAGAAAACCACAAAAGCACTCTTCATTTGGTATGAGTCATGTCTTCAAGGCTTTGGTCTATGCACATAGCCTACAAACATATCCCGAAAAATCCATTGCATTACATCCGTGCACGCAGCTTTCAAATCGACATTACATTACCTCCACAACCATTTATTCATTCTTCACAATACAACATACAATATTACATACTTATTTAGAACTTAACCTCGATTGGCTCTATCTTATCTTCCCCACAACTTAAATCCCAACCCTTTTACATTTGTATAGGATCTAATGGCCAATTTTACATCCCACGCCCACTACCCATAACTGGACAACCTTTCTGACTAACTCACTACACACATTTAATGTTTCCCCAAAAATTTCCCAAAATTTCGGAGATGGCCATTTACGTCTCTGCTCTGTCGTGACCCTATTCACACCTCGATCGGGCTTCTCAAAAATTACATACAAAACTTTATGTCACTTACCTAGGGTAAAAAATGTGGCCTATTTTGGGTGTGATCCGTAAGTGATTTTGGAATATTAGATGCATCTAGGTCATGGTTTCAAAGAGCACATGCTAGTCCCAGAAGTCACAGACAAACTAGCAAAAACGTAGCATTTTTTTATGTAACAGTAATTGACACATTCTTCTATACCTTTTATAGTGTATTTAATTGTTTGAAAGTAGAAGTATGGGAGTGGGTTTTAATAAATAACTAACCACAAACCTTAAGTCATAAACATTTCCTAGCAAATTAGATATTTTGAGTTGTCTGGTATTATTTTATGTAGAGTTTAAGGGTTAAGTCTCTACTTCTCAACATCTCTCTCCTAGTCTCCATGTATATGTAAATAGATTCCATGTAGACTCTTGGGGAATCAAGGGAGGATAATGGTATCCACTATGAATAATATCTATCATTGATTTAAGGAAACTTCTTGGGCATTTAAGACAAACCAAATTTAGGCATAGAAGAAAATATTGTCCTTTCGCATTCAACCAATAACCTAATTCATGGTTTTGTACGAGTATTCTCCTAGTGGAAAATAAAGTGCATATGTATCCATAACAACTAGAATTTGTTAGTCTTTAGATTTGGATTTATGTTTGGATTTAGTGGGTCAATCATACATTAAAGTTTTTTTTTGTAAGTACCCACAGGGGATTTCAACTCATGATCTTTCATTTACAACTTCTCATCTCAATTACTCATTACCAATTTCTCTAACCCATGTGGAAAACCATACATTTGAAGTTAAAATTTACAACAAATAGACAATTAAAAAAAGACAAAGGACTCTTTGTCCATGAAGAGCTAAACAATAGATGTATATCCGTGAAGAAATTTGGATGTTATTCCAGCCCTATTATAGAGGAACAATCTAATCCAAACAATTATCTCTATGACTCTAAGTTCTCTTTATGTTATTTGTATTCAATGCATTGATTATTTAATGTTCGCATCCCTCTATGTTACTACAGATGCACCCCCCAAAATATATTGTCATATTCATGAGTTCATAATGGTTGACCTTTTGTTGAATGCAATATATATATATGCTGGATTGACTGTTGCTTTATGTAGTCTAGCCACTCCCCAAAGTAGTTCACCCTTAGATGATCCCAAAAGCAAGTCAATGGTTCTTCCATCTTAATCTTGTACATTGATGCACGATATCTAGAGTATGAGAAATGAAGCAATCACATATTTGATACAAAAGTAAATTGTACATTAGCATCAATAAATATCACGTCATAGTGGTAATGGAGAAAAATACATATCATTTATCTTATGAAATCGATGAGCAAAAATAAGTATTGAAAGTCATACAAAGGGTAATTTTACAAATAAAACTATCCTAAAAAAATTTACATGATGGGGAGAGGTGCCCATCAAATTTAACCTTGATATGTAGAACTCTATGGTTATTGTAAATAACCTTCCCATATTTGACTTATGTTCGATTCTATTATATGCATTTCCTTTCTCCCACTATATATGTCTTCCACATTTCATTTTCTATTTGATTCACACAAATTTGGTTGGATTTTTCCTAGGTAACCAATAATGGCAAGAGTAGGAGAAGAAGAAAAAACCAATATTAAAAGCATTAACTTATTCATGAAGCCTTGAATAGCTTATGAATTATATTGTTAAAGGTGAACTAATATATAAAGGTAACAACAATGCTATCGGTTCTCGCAATGTGTGCAACGTGACTTTACCTTTCTTTTTGAAAAGAGTGAATTGGTACCTCTTGAATGGCTTCATGATTCAGTACATGATATGCCATATGTGATGTGATGAGGATTTTGATTCTAGAGAATTCTTGATGGCACAGGGGATACCTTCCTTACCTCCTCCTTTTAAGTGCTTAGAATTAACTACTTGTCACATGGTTGTTTAACTTAGGCATTGCATCTTCAAATTCTAAATCCTTTAGAATAGTAAAACCTAACTCAACTTTTTATGCTTCAATCCTAATGTATGGCTTGATGTACTTAAATATGATCTAATAGTACCTAATCTCCATAATACTATTAGATCTAGTTTTCTACTAGTTTGGTGCAAAGTAGCTATCAAATTTCCAACTAACATAACAGCACTTAGTTTTAGTTTCTCTAAATGCACTTAGTTTCTCTAAAAATGGGATTAGTTTCTCTAAAAATGGGATTAGGGTGGTAGCATCCTTGCAGCACATAAATGTTATCAAGTAATGTGAATAGCCTTTACAATACTATTTAAATTAATCGATGCTCAGCAAAGGCATAGGGATACCAAGGTATAAATATCGACTTCTAAGAAAGAAGTAAGCAATAGTGTTTCTGTAATTCCTTTGAATAGATAGAGAGGCCACTATATGGTAGAAACACCTGTATTTATCTCATCCCAAGGAATGGTACATCCATTAAAGGTTCGACATGTACTGCATTAGGCTTAATAAAAAGGGTGCAAGATGCAAGTGATCTATGTAATGTTGGTAAACTTCAGGCCAAAACCAATAAAGGAATTCTTGCTTTCATGAATTAAAAAACACCTCCTCGTGGATCCGGTACTAAATGTTCTTTATGTGCATATCACAACAATAATATTTGGCTCCATTTCTTTTTGATTTACTGGTCTCTACTACTCCATCTGCCATTAATGTACCTGTTATCAAGCTCTCATGATAAAGTTGATATAAATAAATGATACGCGTTGGTACAGCACACCTCTTTCTCGTGCAAAAGTTTTCATGTGACGGTTTAGCACTCCAGGTTTAATGGCCATTGGCATTGCTGCGTGATGTACAATGAATCCATCATATGCATCCCACTTCTTTATTTTCTTCATATTCTTCTTGACAAGAATGGCCTTAGTCGGTGAAAGGGCGGTGACATTTCTGTAAATCACGATACACAACACGCTTGAATAAATACAAGCAACTGAGCAAGCTGGCCGTGCATTTTTATGATGTTCAGTACATATAACTGTCAATGGCAAAGCATCCAGAAAGTATCAGAACGTCTTTATCCAAAATCCTTACTGAAACTTGAAGCTGCATAATTTTGTTCTTTCCACAGCAAAGGTAGTATTCGAACCAGCCTTTTATCGTTATTAACGATAACAAAATTGATGCATGCAATTTTAGAAGTGTTGAAGGTACACATTTTTCTTTGTGGTTGCAAATTTGGATTAAATTTTATGTAGGTCCTCAGCCACATTTCATTTTATGTGATTCACACAAATTTAGTTGAATTTTTCGGCAGAACGACTGCAAAAGCAGGAGAAAAAAGAAAAAAAACAGTATTAAAAGCATTAATTTATTCTCAAAAGAGAGAAAGATAAACCAATAATTTTACTCATACGAAAAAAACAATAAAAAAAATGTAAGAAGAAAAGAACGATGCTGACCTTGAATATGATCATTAATTTATTCCTAACCTTGAATATGTTAAAGGTGAACCAATACCTAAAGGTAATAACAACGATGCTGACAACACTGAACATGTATATCGATGGTGTATATCGATACTGAACATGTGTATCATGTGAAGCTTCTAAAATTGAAATTGCAAAAGGGACATGCGTCTTCCGTCTCTACAACGACAGATCGATGGTGCAAGCATACAACCATTTGTGGATCTTCCTCTAAATAATAATTATTTGTTTTTCATTTTTAAGAAATGCTTGGCTTGTGGGCGAGCTCTATTTCCCTCGTCACACTTGAGTAACCTTTGCATCTGAAGTTTAACTATTTTTTAATCAAAATTTTGTGGAAATGAAATTGTTTAAATGGTAGTTATTGGTGGTTGGAATTGCATAATTGGACACCACATTAGTAATAGACCACCCTAAATCTATTTCTACAATCAAAATTGTAATTTCATCATTAAAAATCACATTTTTTGTAACACATGATATTACCCATTTTCAAAAAAGCTTAACAAAAGTACAAATCCTCTAGAATTTAGCCCATTCCCCTTACACCACCACCACCACAGACACTGCATGCATATAAGAAATCCGAACACCATACCCCTCCTTGTAGTTAGTTCTTTCATGGCAGAGGATTCCATAGGTAGTACACTCCACGAAGTCCCAAATTCTGTTTTTTTTTCTTCATCTAAGTGGAGATTAACCAAGGAAATTCTATGCCTCATTTAGGATTGTAGGGTACCCTCTGGTTGAACAATACTTGGCTATGTTTGGGTATCACAAATCCCACAATGTGACAACGACTCTATGCGGGAGGAACAAAGGAATTGATGGGTGCAATCTCAACACTTCTTCCATCACTGCACGATGTAAGGGAGACGGTCACTTTCTTTCTCCATTCTGTTGCACCCAACAATCTTGTCCAATTGTGGTTAGGCTTGTACCATTATCTATGGATTTTGAACTAGTTCTATGACTTCTGTCATTGCCCATTCTATTTTGGTTGCTCTCATGTCATTTCATGTACCCAAAATTTCCTACGCCAAACAAGGAATTAAATATAAGAAAGTAATAGGACTGTCTTCACTCTTCACTATTCGCATCCAGCCCATGCAAGGGGTAATGTAGCTTTCTCGGGCCAATTCACTTTCTTATTATCACTGAATACTTTTCCTAACATGGGATAATCATGGACTTACCAGAAGCAGAACGTCTAAGAGATCATTTTCAGTAACATTTTTGTCGTGTCTTTTTCCTTTGGTGGTAAGGTGATCCTGTATGTATTTATCAAGAATGACATATACCTTTCTCCTATGGGTTATCGTTGTCTGATCAGTAACTACTTGAAGCTCTAACAATTTGGCAATGCTCTCTTTTAACACCTAAGAAACAAGAGAATAGGATCAGATTGGGTGTCTTCTTTTTACTTTTGGGGCTGGGAGAGTGTGCCTTTGGAAACCCCAACTTTTACTTTGACCAAAATACTTGCCACAGGTTTTGTGTGCCACCCACTTCACTTTTGTGTGCAAAGAACTTGTGTGCGAGAAACTTCACTTTTGGTCGACACACTTTTTAGGAACTCACTTTTAGTTCGACAGACGTCCACTTGACTTCGAAAGGCTTTTACCGCGACAAGACAAGATTTACCAGCGACACACTTTTTGTTGCGACCAACTCTTACTTCGATAGGACAAAGGATATTTCTTAATCGACTTATGATATGAAGAAAAAACACTTTTCACCTACCCATAACTTGGGATAAACCTCAACACAATTGTATTTTGAGAGACTCACAATATTATACAACCAATTATCAAACAAGACTTGTGTCGAATATTCTGCAACTAAAACTCAAACTTATATACGTTGAAATATTTGTGTATTCTCTATGTCTTTCATAGACAATAAATGTAAACAACATTCACTCAATTTAAATCATGAGAAGATGTACGAATTAAGTAAGAAATGCATACAATCATAAACTATGACTTTATATATTGTCGCAATATTACAAGTGAGCTACAGTCACCAATACAAACTTGAAAACTACAAGGATGCTTCACCTTTTACAGAGCTTCGGCTCTCAATACATTCCACAATAAATGAGCGTGGGCTCTCGAACTCTTTTTAGAGTTTTTCCTTCTTCTCCTTTGTCTCCATCTTTCTCGCAGTCTCTATTGATCTCTGTTTCCGCACACTCTCTCTTTGATTTACAATCTTCTTCTATTACATATACATAGACTAAAATTCTTCTACCGACTTACATTAAATATTGTAATAACTTTCTACTTAGAAACGTATCTTCAAGAATTCAATTCGACTGTTTTATATATGGAGAGACGTGAATGCTTCATTCTGACACATAGCTTGAAAAAAGTTGAACTGTTACAGAGTCTGACAAAGTTGATAGAGACGTGATCATGATCAATGAGTAATTAAGTATTTCCAACATGTCTTTAGTTGACAAGCTTAATGAGCGAGTGTATTTTGGATTAGAACCTCTTGTCACTACCTCAACGTGACAAAAGAGGACCAGTTGTCACTCAAAATATGATAATATCATACCGAGGTACCCAAGCACCTGTATGGTAATTTAGTACATAGTACCAGCAGTAGTGGTCATGTCATCCACCCCTACCTTCTGGACTGGGTGAATCAACTGGGCCTAGATTCTGGAGAGAGTGATAGATTTGATATACTTGATATAGAGCTTCCAACTTCTTAGTAGTTATAACCAACTCGGTCAGTGAGAAATAAAGGGGTAGTTGATGAAGGAGTGAATGAGACAATAAGTTGCGAGGATTTCATGATACAAAATAAAATTGGACATTATGTACACTGCACAATAGGTTGTATACGTTTGATGAAAGATGGCCTCTAATGACTTCTTGGCAAGCCCAACAACAAACTAGCATGCATGGAAGCTACTAGAACTCGATGTTTGTTGAGATCACAACATGCTTTCAACATCGTAAGGTATGTACACAACTTTTCTCTAGCCACCTATGCTTTTGTATTTTCTATGGGATAACCTCATATGCTACTTCTTCTACTCTCGTTGGATTTCTCTCTGTTGATATTGCTACTTTCCCATCTCGAGACCTTCTGTTATGTTTCATTCATCGATGTGTCTATCTCTAGCCCTCATTTGAGTGGGCATACCAACAAAAAGAAATCAAACCAATCGTAATTGACCTCTGGTTACACTGAAGAAGTTGATGTACTGATGGTCGTACCTTGAGAAAGAATATCGGGTATATAGAGTGATCAATATCCATCCCGCCGCAACTCATTTAATGATGTTGTAGAGTTGCTCCGAGCCATTGGATCTCAGGTTAATATCCAATTTGCAGCAAACCATTTAATGTTGTCGTGCCACAACTTTGTGGCAACATTAAATGGGTTGCTACATGCTAGATAATTTTCAATGAATCCTAGCAAGTAAAGTAAATGCTAAGCTTGAGTAGGAGTAGGAAGGAAGGCATAGCACTTTAGAGCATGAGTTGGTGGATTTTCCTACTAATTCCACTAGATTGTCTAGTTTCACTATTTCCAACCATGTCCAATTCCAAGGGGGAGGCATTAAGTAATTAGAATGAGTGTAAAATAAAAATAATAATAAAAGAAATCATTACTTGGACAATTAATCCACCTTAATAGATCATAGGTACATGGATGAAAAGTTGTGTCATTTAAGCAATATTGGAAAAACAAATTAGGAAATTATTCAATACAATGGGGAACAAACTAGAACAAGGGGAAATTGATGTTCCACTGATTCCTAAGATCGCATATGGTTATATGTTGGGTGGTTTTAGGGCGTCAACATTTTGTTGAGGGTTCGATTAGGTGGAGAGTCATCCCCCTAAAATTATTACGAGCTATTCGTGAGCATTCTTAAGTTGCATATGAAAAATATTAAGTATCATTAAGTTCTACCGAGACATGTACTTCTAAAACCCTTTTCTATACAATTTTTATTGTTTTCGAGGTTTTCTAGCATTTTTGGTTCTATTAATAATTTTATTTTAAAAGACATAATGTTTAGAAATTTAAAATTTAAGATTATTTATTTTCCTCTTTAACTTAATAGTAAGTATCCTAAACACAGAGTTAATTATATATCCATACTCAACTTTAATAATAAGTCAAGGTATTTATCCATTTATTTAATTTATTAAAACCACCACGAATCTCATTCAAAATCCACTTACACTAAAAGTAAAATACATCCCATAGATAATTTAGTAATAATTTTATTTAAAAAAACAAAATGTTTAGAAATCATTTAGTAATAATTTAATTTAAAAAACATAATGAATTTTTAAAATTTAATTTAAAATTTAAAATTATTTATTTTTACTCTATGAACTTAATAGTAAGTATCACGAACACACAACCAATTATATATCCATACTCAACTTTAATAATAAGTCAATGTATTTATCCATTTAATTAATTTAAGAAACACCAATGAATCTCATTCAAAATCCACTTATATACTAAAAAGTAAAATGCATCCCATAGATATTTTATGATCTTTCGCAAGACAACCCTCTCGCATATCGCTTACACTTACCCAATTGGAGGAAATAGCATGGCTTCGTTTCCATTAATCAATCAAACTTTATTATTTATAAATTTAAGGTTAACTTTAAGTTGAATGAGAGTTGTTTAATCTATCAAATGTTTATCAACTATTATGACATAGACCTTTTGAAACATTTATATATATTATGACATAGAGGTTATTAAATATTTATATATAGTTAATGATGTAAAAAATTTTAAAGGTAATTTACAAATGTACATTACAAATTCATTAAGTAATAATATGATTTAATTATGCATATCATTTTATTATAATTCATAAGTTTAGAGTTTTATTTTAATTAATAAGAAGTGGAATTAATGAATGTACAGTGGTATAAACTTTCTTAACACACTATTTTCTCACTTCTATTTCTTTCTAGTTTAATTCGGAAGATTTGGAACACACTATTTTCTCACTTCTATTTATTTCTAGTTTAATTCGGAAGATTTGGAATTAAGCATATATGAATCAGTATTACACCTACTTAATGGCTTAAATCCACCTAACTCACTATTTGTCTTCTTTCATTTCTTTCTAGTATAATAAAGAAGAGTTGGAATTAAGTCTATATGAATCACTATTACACCTACTTAAATAATAATAGTACTAGTATAGATCCATCTTAAACTTGGATCTATCAATAACCTTAAAAATTTACACCTCATAGGATTTGATCACTCTCGATACTTGATACATCCGAGGTTAAGATGGATTTATGCTCATTTTAATTTTTTATTTATTTTAGGAGCCAACATGGAATTTTTTAATTACTTTTCATTTGGTTTTATTTTTTTATTTTATGAACCAACATTAAATTTATTTTTATTAATTTTCATTGTTAGTAATGTTATGTAATATTACTCGACATCTCTCTACTTATTCTACTTGTTTTTATAATTAAATATTTAGAAATGGATATTTTATTTTACTTTATGTTGTCTCCTAATACACACCTCCAAATGTAGAGAATTCTCTAACCACTTCAATGTGTTTTTGAGGCGCAACTATGAGTTTAGAACCCACTGTCACCTTCATTCCTAACTCCTCCGTTTAGACCCAACTCCCTAAATGTTAAGGGGGGTAGTCCCTATTTACTAAACTTTCCAAAGGTTTTGTTTTAGGAGTTAAATTCAGCTAGGATTATTTAAGTTTAATGACAAGCAATCATGCAATATGCAATATGTTCAATGACAGACAAACCTTGCTTCAGAACTAAACCAAATAAAGTTACAAGACATCTCACAAAAACACAAAACAAATGAGGTTCCTCAGAGGTGCTTCAGAGACTGAGCTATCGATAGTGAGTAGAAGGGAAAAAATACCATATAAAGAAATCTTTGTCCAAATTCCAAATTTAAGCACTAAAGGCAGTGAATATGCACCTTGTAGGGAAACATTTGATGAGCCATAGGGGTTCATATACACTGTTGGATGTGACGCACCATCCCATCCAATGATGTATATGCACCCCTTTGACAGATTAAATGTTTCCCTAAGGGGTGAAATTTTTCGTAATTAAAAGAGCAATATTTTACTTATTCAACTCTCGTTTCAAGAACATTCAAGGGATTGGTGATTGAATTGTTTGAGGGACACAATTTGGGACAGTAAGTGGTGATTGGATTCATTGTCACATGCGATCTCATGACAATATATTAACACTATCACCAACCATCCCCGACCCATGTTCCATTTTCATGCACCATGCACCTTCGCATTAGATATCCAAGAAGTTGGAACTGATGTCCTTCCATTTCGGCAACACGCCTTCTCTATTTCGTCTCACGCCCTTGGCTGGTAGTCGTAGGATATTGAACGGGAATGAGATAGGTTGCATGATAGAATCGAGAAAGGGTGCCACCGGCAGGAAAGGGCATCAGTTCTAACTTTCCATACATCCAATCTAATGGTGCATGGTGCATGTATATGGGGCATGGGGAGAGGATGGTAAAATGTTGTAAAGGTAATACATGACATGTTTCTTAAAGGATTTGTTGCAGGCTAGTTATTGATCATTGTATATTAAATATGTGATCATGGGTAATCTTTGGGATGGATTTACATTAAATTGTATTGTATGGATGCATTAATTGTATCGTCCTCTACTTGAATTTATGCTAATAAGTTGACGATAGGTGTTTATTTTTTTAATACAATAAGGGAATCACTAATAATGAGTTTGAACAAGCCACCGATTGGGAGAATGAATCCTGTATCTGCCACTATAAACCCTATCCCTACCTTAGTTAGAGTTTGCACCATGAGGAGGAATAATGCAGCCCGCAGGAGTTGAACCTGGGTTTTAAACATGCGAACACTTAGTAGAATTCATTAGGTTGATTGCTCTATTATAATTTGAGGATACGCAAAGTTTAAAGAAATATTTTTACATTCTATGAAAATTTAAATTCTATTTTTACCTTTTTGGTTAAGAAGGGAATAATTTATAGTAGTATTTCAAAAGGAAAGGGAAATTTTAGTATGTTTCTAATAAAATCATCCCTAATCCTTAAAATAATCCCCACTCCCTACTTGATAGAAGCTTCTTTAACCCAAAAATATACAAAAATGATTTGACATACAATTGTCTAGTGTTCCAACTATATAAGGGCCACAATAATACTTCCTTATCTGAAACTCAATGACCTCATGTAGAACATCATAATTTTTCTAGCAAGGCTCCATAGTCGATATCAACAATATTTGTTTTTTGCATTTTTTTAAGTATTTACTTGACGTGAGCTAGAAGGCTTTTGAATGGAAATGACGAGTTCAATTTTAATCCTTGAAATATTCTCCATTCATGGATGGAGAATATGTAGGCTTATTTTGGAGAAATTAAAAGGTTGCAGAAGGTAAAGTCTACGCAAGCAGGAAGGTGGAACATTGTAACAAAGTCATACCTGATTGATTTGTTGCCAAGTTTGAAAATGTTTTGAATGGAGAGGTTCCATTAGCCGGACTTAATGAATAACTAAATACATTGGAATATAATTGTTGTGTAATTTCCTTTATTTCTTGACTTAGTGTGAAAATGTTTAAGCATGGTGAATTCTTGGTACCTCAAACATATCACGGTTCGATGGATAATGTTTCAAAGAATGGAAATGATGGAAATCATAATAGTTCTTCAAATGATGAAACAACATCAAGAGAAGTTTCTACATCAACCTTCGGTTTTATCTCAAGTGTTCTTGAGGAAAACAATATTCAGGGAGAGACATTGGGATTTTGTAATTTTGGTGTGATGGTGAAAACAGTTTTGTCACATTACAACAAGTTCTCTCTCTTGGACCTCTATAATGGATTTTAGTGTGTCAACTACAAAGATTTGTATAAATGATTTCTCCGTTTTCCAAATCAAAATGAGGTTTTCTTCTGAATATTTTCACTTTAACGACAAGAAATTTAAATACTTCCAGTCAACTTGTGTGGGAACAAGTGTAAATACACCTTTTGTAAGGCTAGGCGGTAACGGATCCACCCCAAATGTCATGTCCCCATTCCAATAAGTCTACTAGTTGACAATGTTTCACCCACCTACTAGTTCCCTAGATTGGGGAGGAGGCATTAAATATTTCAATAAGGGAGCTATGGGACCCAATAGAACCTTAGGTTATCATTTACACATTAAATTGGTTCATGCAAATAATAAATATGGAGAAAATAAAGTGGCATTGATTCATAAGGACATTTGGAGGTCCATGGAGGCCTTGGGTGGCTAGATGCTTCCTTACACATGTCATGACTTAACCCCAAATTCAAAATTATAAGTTATGCAATTCTTGGAAGGTGAAGAGGAACCAAATGACATATCATGATCCCAAGGATTCGAATGGTTGAGTAGGATTAACTCCCCATAGAAGAGGAAGAGCCTAGGAAGCAACTAGGTGCCATGTGGAGCTAGATTCCCTTCGCTTTATGACAACAATGATGGAAGATTCTATGACAATTCAAACTTAATTACAGACCTTATTTCTGACATGTGAGAAATCCGACCTAATAGGGATAAAAATAGCCACCAAGAGGTCTAATTTGGGAGTTAGAGGAAACCATTCGAATTTGGTGGAAGATGAAGGGTTGAGGAGAAGGCCAAGTTGCATGGATGTTACTAAACATCAAGAATGAGGTGCATGAAGCCTATGGGAATGAATTCAAACTTATAGGGCCTTAGGAGGGTTATAAAAATATGTCATGGGGAATTTAAATTCCTTTTTATCATTTGTGAATTTACTTTTTTCATTTGGAGAGCAATTGCTTGTCCTTTGCACGGTGAGTGCACACCTACCCTACTAGTGATCCAATTTCGAGAGAGTGAGATTATTATCCAAGTTTCCCATGGGAAAGGCCATTCATACCTCTAATTTGTATCTTTATAGAGTTTTTTATTGAATATAGGAGGCTTCTTCTGTTCGTGATCCATCTTTCCTCCCATTCTCTCAATTTCTACTTCTAGATTTTCAAGTTTTTCCATGAAGGCACACTTGTGTGAATGGTGGTTACGCCCCATTGAGTTTAGTTGATGCCAAATAATGGTTTAATCACTCATGGCTTTGTAATATGTCTCTCATATCCTCTGTAAGCCGAAATCAGAATAAATACATGTGCAAATTTCCCCATTTCCAAGATTTATTGTGACTAGTTTCCATGTGATGATTTCCCCTTTCAATGGAGATTGTGTATCTGATGTATATTGCGAATTGGATAAATGTTATATGATGTTAGTGATATATTGAAATTATTTCAATTTTATATATTCATATTTATCTATTCTCATTATTTTCTCCATTTATGAGCCGAAGTTGAGCTTTTATGTGTCATTTCCCTTAAGCAAATATCATTGAAATTGTGCATTCGTATATGAATGTTTAAAACTCAGTTGCATAAATCTTAACCACACCAAATGAAATAAATGAAGTATAATTACAGTACCCATACTATTTTCTAAAATTTTGGAGGGTCGAATAGGAGTTGGAGAGCCATTTTTGCCCATACCCTAGGGGGAATTGCATCATAAATTGCTAGAAAATTTTCCATTTTTTCCATCATTCCCAATTCGAGTTGCATATGTATATGACCTGTCATAAAACTATATTAGATTCAATTTAATAGTCCTAATACTCCCCACATCATTCCCTACCAAATTCAAGACCCTCTTGAGCCATTCAAATCCCCCTTGGTCAAATCCAGTCAAGACAATTTTTCCAAAATTATGTCTTAATTGGAAATTTATGAATTGGGACATTACAAGTGGTATCAGAGACTGATATTGTAACCTGATAGATCTATCTATTCATTTTCCTGAATCTGACCTTCCTCCATTAGAAATAGAGAGTGGAGACCTTAACAATGAAAGGGAAGAAAGTGGAGAAGTCGGTTCTTTTTACAATAAGATTAAGGAAAACTAGAACTGGGAAATATGGATGACAAAGAAAACCATGAAAACCTTAAAAAATTCGTTAAGGAAGCTATGGAATTCATATCTAATAATTTTATGCAAGGGTTTGAATTGTTTTCTAGCCAACTTATGGGAAAGTCCACATTCGGGAGTGGTAGTAGTTCATCCCATGAAGAGAGGAAGACACATGGGGAAGCCATTTTTTTGAAGACTGGACCTCATAACAGACCACATGAGTTTAGAAATAAGAATGTACCTACAATACCTAAGTTCTTAGAGTCCAAAGAAGTTCCTTACACCACCTATGATGTTAAAGAAGCAGCAAATGAGTGGCATCAATTAGGTGATAAGTGTAGGAAAGTCCTCCCTTTTGATCAGTTCATTAGAGATTCTATTCAATTCAAGCAAGGAGGAAATGGGATTATGACATATCCTATTAATTAGGAATTAAAGCACGCCATTGTAAAATTAACCATTCCTTTCTAATTCGATGATTCCTCACAAATGTATTCTAGTGCTTGGTTGCAAAACTTAAGTGTATATTTTCAGTTAAATCCTATGGTTGAAGTAGATGCATTGAAGATGGCCATTCTGCATCTTGAAGGGGAAGCTAGTGATTGGTGGTTCAATGGTCTTAGAAACTTGGGAAATTATCAAAATTTGTCTTATGAGGGTTTATAAAATGCATTGATGGAAATATTTGAGAGGAAAGACCCCGAACTTCCTTTGAAAGAACTAGTGCAAATGAAGTAAGTAGGAACTCCTAAAGCATATATGTTATAATTTGAAATGATTTCAGTAATGGTTTTTGATGTATCTATGGCTAGGTTGGTTTTATTGTTTACTTAAGGATTTACAAAAACTTTGAGACAGCTAATGAAATCCCATAAGCTAGCCACATTGAAGGATTCCATGAATTTTACAAGGGATTTGAAGAATGTGTTGCCAAGAACCAAATATCCTCATAAGACAAATTTCCCTTCCATGTTCAAGGAAGGTAAGAAACCATGGAAAAATGAATCCTATACCAACTAAAATAAAGGAGGACCAATAAAATAAGATCTTAGAAGAAAAAATCTATGTTTTACATGAAAACTGTAATGTCCCATTTTGAAATTTTACTAATTGACCAATTTTTCCACTTTTTCCCCAGTTTCAACCTTAACTAGTTTTGATGTCTAGAACTCCAAATTGATCCAAATGCTCCCAAATTTTATCAGAAGGTACATGAATGATATTATAACTTAAATATGATGTTCATGTATTTTTTATGACCCCTAAATTACTTCTACAAACTTGTTTAATGTTCTTTTCAAAGTAGGAGTCTTTACTAGAAAACTGGAAATAGTTGAGAGAGAGTGCTGCAATAGAAGAATGCACATGATTTCCTGTAGCTTATACCTGAAAATAAGAATCCAATAAATATTCATGAAATAACTGATTGGTCTCTCCAAACACCAACTTGGATGGGAATCTTTCACGCTCGAAATTGGTTAAGGAAAGAAAACTAGTCACCCACTAGCTCTCACAATTAACAAATGACAAATTATCAAATGATCAAAAGCTATTATCTTAGTTGATTCCTTTATTTTATAAAAATCCTTAGAATTATTATTTTACCAATACATACAAAAACTCAATCCAATTCGAATTTGGTTGTGGGCTCAATATTTGCCATGTGTCCTCCCTTTCCTAGCCTTCCATCTTCCCCCAATTTGAGTAGGAACCCATTGAGCTTCTCCAACTCACATGAGAGACCTATTGGATGATATATTTTGAAATAACATGTCAGATATGTTATATTTCAGCCTTCATATTTTATTTTTGTCATAGGTGTCATAGTATCTTCATCATTGTTGTCATATACCTAGGGAATCTAGTCCAAGTGTCTCACTAGCTCCAAAATGTCTTTTCCTCTTCCATGGGAGTTACTCTTCCACTCCAATTCGATATGAATACATATTTCCAAGTGTATTAGCCTTATAATTCATCCAAAAATCTTTAGGATTCCCATGGATTCGAAATTGCAAGAGGAGGATGCCACATGGCACATAAATTCTAGCTTGTGTGGGCCCCATAGTCTCCATCTGTCTCCATGCTCCATTTCCACTTAAATTTTATCTTGTATTTATTTATTTAGATTATTTATTAAATATTTATGCCATTCTAATTTTCAAACATCATTCATTTTCCCCCTTATTCCAAATCCCAAATCTTCCACCCCCAACCTAGGAAACTAGTAATTTTCCACCTTGGCAATTATTTGACCCTTAGCATCAATTTGACAAAATATAATAAATATGGAAAATGTGATTAGGACATTGTGACCCAATGCAAAATTTGGGACATGACAAATCATCCCTTCCAAATATTTCTTGTCCTCAAGCAATTTCAAATATGGGTGTTGAAGAACTTGCTTTCTGTATGATTCTTTGAAGTTGCCACTGAGTTTCCCAACTTTGAGTCTTTGAGATTCAATGAATATTTGAGAGAGGAACCAACATGATTTCTGCTGCATGAATCTGATTAAAATCACTTTATTAAGTGGGTAATCCATCTCCCATACTAATTTTTTCCCCAAAAATTTGAAATCAATGGGCTAACAACTATCCCAGGGTCCCATTGCTTGTATTGCACTCCAACAATTAAGAGTGCTCTCCAACCCATACCATTAGGAAAGAGAATTCCGGGATCCCATTTTATTGTATTCATTATTCCAATCATCATGAGTAAATAATATATATCATAAAAGTACATTATAACAACATAATAAAAATGTACATCAAGGAGGTGCCTCATCAAGAAATCATGAAAGTGCTTATACCTCCAAGTAAGTAGACCACCATTTTCCAAGTGCATACAAGCTTCAAGTGACCAATAAAATATGATCCAATGACATAGGTGAGGATCCCATGTCCGATAATGCTGCTCCAAAAGGATGTGATATGCATCAAAATATTCAGCCATGTATTCTTTCATCCAAGAAAAGAATGAATAATCTCCACTAAAATCTGAACGAAATAATGAGCAAGAGAAACAAGGAGACTTCAAATGACTCAAAGAAGTCTTCCATTACATCCATGAATGAGAGAATCATAAATATATAACGAATTATGTGGTTGGAAACAAAAATGTTCTCCAACCATAAATATATTCACCCCAGTGTTGGATGAAGTTCCCCCAACATCAAATGAACCAAGTGTTGAGCAAGAAAAACCATGAGTCTTCAAGACTCAAATGCATATCATAGGTGCATTCATATAGATGTGAATCATCATAAAGTAACAAAGTATGCTGCTGCAAATGTGAATAATAGTGTGCTCCAACCATGTCATCATAAAAAGAAAGTCTAGGAGTTCCATACTCCTCATGTTGCAACATAAAAAAGAACCCTTTCACCCATACTTCATTGAGACTAATGCTACAAAACATGGAATTGTATGATGTAAGAGAATGAACTAAGTCACCCAAATGATCAAAAAGTGCATAAGTTTCATCATGGGAAGGATCCATATGGGTAGTATCATGCAGCTCCTTCGAAAGAGTGAAACCTTTGTCATAGATCGGTTCCAATGTAGAGGAATCGTGCTCTTCTTTAAAAATTGCATAACCTTCATCAAGAGACAATTCAAGTTCCTCTTGCACAACATCAAGTTTTTGTATCTCTTCAATTTCATATTCAAACAAATCAAGCACATTCAAATTTCCACATTTCTCATTATCCACCATGTCATAAGAATCCTCCAAACAATCTACCATTTGACAATCTGAAACATAGGAGGAAAAACAAGTGTCTCGCAACTTTTCAAGAAGTTGCTCATTTTTAATTGTGAGCTTATGAATAACTTCACTAGGCTCAATGACATTTTTTCTATAAAAAATAAAAGACATGAAATTACCTTTGATGTTGCACATTTCTCTTTGAATCTTCTCCATGTCTTCAAGGAAGGATGGCTCCTCCAAGGAAGTAGCTCTCCAACAAGAATTTGAGTGTCATGGAGTATGATAAGGGCCTCTTGGATATTATTTTGATTCATCTTTAAATACCCTTCAAGAAAATGAGTCTCTTCCAAATAAACCTCCTCATCTTCTTCCTTCTTGCTTGGACTAACTTCATGAAGCTCAAGTGGTGATGGGGAAGTGGATCTTGTTTCTTCTTCAATTGCTACAAGGTATTCATTTTCATGTTTAATGGAAGTTTGGATTGCAGAAAAAATTTCAAAAGTGATCTCTATTTCACCAAATTAGAGGTGTGAGCACCCAACAGTAGGTGCTCCTTCATATTTCAAGCATCCATCATTAGATTCTCTTTGTTTCATTTCTAAGGTAGAATGTGTCTCAGAATTATCTTCAGTATTTTCAATAGAGACTTATTCATACTCATGTGTTGTCTCTTCATATTTTTCAGAGTCACTTGGGAGTGAATTTAGATCCTCTTCATGTAATACTTCTTCTACTTCACCTATTTCAGAACTAGGTGGTTCATGGGTCTCCTCCTTTTGCTCCTTCAAGCAAGCTGATGTATTTTTCCCCTTGGTTTTCTTAAAATCAATATATTTTTCCCAACTTTGGATAGCAAAAAATTAGAATCATTTCATAATATTCTTGGTCATTTCTTCAACGATAGGCTCCATGATTTTTATCATCTCCTCGCCATCATATGAGGTTCTCTTTTCATCCCTAGTCATAGTTTCCCCAAAAGATTGCCTTCTTCTCCTACTTCTGTTTTTCCTCTTCAACAATAGCACTTTTGGTTTCAATATATAATGGTGTTCCATGAATTATTGTACTCATAAATATCAGACCAAATCAGGTTCCAATATCATTATTTAATTCCAATTTAATGTCTCTTTTTGAAATTTTACGAAATGACCAATTTTTCCACTTTTTCCCCAATTTTGACCTTAACTAGTTTGGATGTCTAGACCTCCAAATTGATCCAAATGATCCAAAAATTTATCAGAAGGTAAATGAATGATATAATAACTTAAATATTATGTTAAGTGATGTTTTATTACCCCTCAATTACTTTTGAAAACCTGTTTAATTTTCTTTTCAAAGTAGGAGTCTTTACTAGCAAATTGGGGCTCTAATTCCCTTTCGGTAATTGTCGGAAATGGATTCTCAAATGATCCCAAAGTCACTCAAATTGATGAAAAGAGGCAGGGGATGAGTAAGGGAAATTTTTAAATTCTCATATGCATCTTTTTTCAGTTTATACATTCTTTTATGACTCTTTCCAAAACATCTCCCAAATCGCAATTTCGACCCTTGGGGAAAAGTCACCAAATCTTCTCCCAATGCAATTAAAATGAGTAAAATGGATTCCGATGCTTAAGTAATGAACATTAGAATTGAAATAAACATTAATTAAATTCCATACATCATAAATTTATCATATATACATTCCTCCATTCAAAATAATAAGCATTACCATGGCATATATCAAAATTGAGTGGAAATGGTCATTGTTTGCTCATTAAAAGTCATTTTGACATACAACTCTTGGGAATTTCGACTTGAAAATTTATGATAATTAATAATAGAGCATATTTAACTAATTAAAATAATAAATGGACAATTAAATGCTCTCCCAATTCGAAATCATCAACCTTACAATGGTTCACAACAAAATAGTGGGGAAATGACACTATTTCTTCATTGTTCAACATTTTTACATGAATTATTTTGGGTATTTAGACCTGAGAGTATTATGAAGGTGAAATAAATATAATATAAATCATAAAATTATATAATATGAATTATAATCTTCCCCAAAGAGATCAATAGATCACCCAAAACGCAATCCCTCCATTGACATGAATATGGTTTGAAAACTGGAAATAGTTGAGAGAGAGTGCTGCAATAGAATAATACACATGATTTAATATATATTACACCTAAAAATAAGACTCCATTAAATATCCATGAAATACCTTACTGGCCTCTCCAAACACCAACTTGGATGGGAATCTTTCACCATCGAAATTGGCTAAGGCAAGAAAACTAGTCATCCACTAGCTCTCACAATTAACAAATGACAATTTATCAAATGATAAAAATATATTATCTTGGTTGATTCTTGTATTTTATAAACATACTTATAATTATAATGTTACAAATCCATCCACAAACTCAATACAATTCAAATTTGGGCGTGGGATCAATATTTGCCATGTGTCCTCCCTTTCCTAGCCTTCCATCTTCCCCCAATTTGAGTAGGAACCCATTGAGCTTCCCAAAATCACATGAGAGACCTCTTGGATGCTATTTTTCTACCTTACATGTATGATATTTCATATTTCAGCCTTCATATCTGATTTTTGTTATAGGTGTTATAGTATCTTCATCATTGTTGTCATAGAGCTAGGGAATCTAGTCCAAGTGTCTCACTAGCTCCAAAATGCCTCTTCCTCTTCCATGGGAGTTTATCCTCCACTCCAATTAGACCTGAATACATATGGAAAAGTTTATTATCCTTCTAACTCATCCAAGAACCTTTAGGATTCCCATGGATTCGAAATTTCAAAAGGAGGACGCCATGTGGCACATAAATTCTAGCTTGTGTGGGCCCCATTGTCTCCATGTGTCTCCATGATCCATTGCCACTTCAATTTTATCTTGTATTTATTTATTTAGATTATTTATCAAATATTTATATAATTATAATGTTAAAATACCATTCATTGTCCCCCTTATTCCAAATCCCAAAGCTTCCACCCCCAACCTAGGAAACTAGTAATTTTCTGCCTTGGCAATTATTTGAACCTTAGCATCAATTTGACAAACTCTAATAAATATGGAAAATGTGATTAGGCCATTGTGACCCAATTAAAAATTTGGGACATGACACAAACAACCTTGGGTCCTAGGACATAGATGTGCCAAGGGAAAGGCACACTTTATTGAATTTTTTTCTGAAGATGATGAAGAGGAGGAGGAGGAGGAAGAGGCACAACTTGTAGACAAAGAATAAGGGTATCAAAAAATAGAAGAAGAAGAAACCACTCATGATATAGTAAAAATTACAACACTTTTTTGTGTACCTAGATTCCACACCTTGAGGCTCAAGGGCAGCATACAAGGCCAAAAGTTCACAGTTCTAGTGGATGGTGGAGCCACTCACAACTTCATATATGAATCCCTTATGGAGAGGAGAAAGTTGCAAGATGAAACTTTTGATGGTTTCATAGTCATCATTACAGGTAACAATTATTTGGGCTGCACTAAATGGATTCCAAAGCTTCAAATTACTCTAGGAAATCATATGATCACTGCCAATTTTTATGTAGTGAATGTGGCTGATACTAATGTGGTTTTGGGAGTACAATGGTTGTACTATTTGTGGGAGAATACAGTGAATTATCAAGTCCCTGAAATAAGGTTAAAAAATTCGGAAGGGAAACCCATCTTGTTGAGATGAATGCACACTTACCCAAATCAAGTGGTGTCTTCTCAAAACATGAGGTCTATTCTGAGGCATGGAGACATAGAATGGGCTGCTAAATGTTTAATTACATCTTTGAAAACCAACTTGAATATTTCCAAGCATCCCAAGGAGATAGAGAAACTGTTGTGTAAGTATGATAAGGTTCTTGGAGGCCTTCCCCTAGGGATACCACTAGATAGGGGCATGGAGCATAGAATTGAGTTAGAAATAGGAACACAACCTATCAAAATGCAGCCTTATATACATCCCAAAAGGATTAGATATGATATTGAAGAGGCGATTAAAAAACTCTTGGATTTGGGTCTCATAAGGCCTAGTTCAAGCCCATTTGCTTCTTCAGTTGTGATAGTTAAGAAGAAAGATGGAACCTTCAGAATGTGGATTGATTTCAGAGCATTAAACAAGAATACAATAAAGAATAGATACCCCATTCCAAGGATTGATGAGCTCATGGATGAGCTCCATGGGGCCATCTTCTTCTCAAATATTGACCTTAGATCTGGTTATCACCAAATTCGAATGAGAGAAGAAGACATACCAAAGACTTCTTTTAGATGCCACTATGGTCACTTTGAGTTTGTTTCCATGCCCTTTGTCTTGACAAATGCACCTACCACATTCCAATCATGCATGAACAATATCTTCCATAAGAAACTTTGTAAGTTTTTACTAGTTTTCTTTGATGACATTCTTATTTACAGTAAAATTGGGAAGAACATTTGCATCATCTAGAAGAGGTATTAAAAATTCTGCAGGATCAATATTTGTTTGCTAAGCTATAAAAATGTGAGTTTGGTTTGACAAAGCTCTTATATATTGGAAACATCATTGGTCAAGATGGTGTGAAGGTGGGTATGGAGAAAATAGGAGCCATTTTACAGTGTTGTCATCCCAAAAGTCTCACAGAATTAAGAGGATTCATTGGAATTTGCACCTACAATAGAAAGTTTGTGAAGGGGTTCTCTCAACTCACTTCACCTATCACTGATTTGACAAAGAAATATGCTTTCCAATGGAATTAAGGGGATAAAAAATATTTCCAAAGAATGAAGGAAGTAATGAGCAGTTGTCCTATTCTTGCTTTGCCTAATTTTTCTGAACCATTTGTCTTGGAATGTGATGCATCAGGGGAAGGCATTGGAGTAGTCCTAAAATAAGGAAAACAACCAATAGATTTTTATATTAGGAAGATACATCCACATCAGAATATTTACTCCATTTATGATAAATAAATGTTATTTATCATGCATGCTTGGTCAAGTTCAGACAATACTTGGTGGGAAACAAATTTGTGGTAAAAAATGACCATAACAGCTTGAGGTACTTCCTCACTCAAAAGGATCTAAATGAAAGTAAGAAAAAGTGGGTCAGAAAGATTCAATAATTTGACTTTGATATTTAATATGTCAAGGGAAAATATAATGTGGTAGTTGATGCCTTATCTAGAAGACCTTCTATTTCTATAATGGATGTAGCAGAAAATTGGAAAGCCACATTAGAGGTAGAGTATGCCAAGGATAAATTTTCTTGTGAAATTTTTGATGGGACTAACCAAGATGATAGGTATAAGGTGTTTAAAGGAATCATATAATAAAAATATATAATATATTTGGTCCCTAATTCAAGATTGAAAGAGGAAATTTTAAAGAAAGCTCATGACTCTTCTCTAGTAGGTCTTCCTGATTTCTTCAAAACATACGAAATGTTGAGGGAGAGATTTTAATGGAAAGGGATTAAGGCTGATGTTATAAAGTATGCTAATTAATGCCCCACATGTCAGAAAAATAAAGTGGAGCACACTCATCCAGCTGGTATCTTACATCCCTTTCCTATTCCAGTACAAAAATGGGAGAGCATTTCTATGGACTTCATCACTGGTTTGCCCAAACTATTTGGTAAGGATTTCATATTTGTGGTGGTGGATAGACTCACTAAATTTTCTCATTGATTTTCTTTTAATAACACTTTCACTGCTGCACAAGTTGCTGAACACTTTTTTAAAGAAGTTTTTAGATTGCATGGGCTTCCTAAGAGCATTGTTAGTGACAGAGATTTTGGGTGAGTTTTGTTACAATACTACTTTCCATATGTCCATTGGCATGTCTCCTTTTAAAGGAATTTATGGTTATGATGCATCCACTTTTATTGAGTATGTTTTTTATGATAGTAGAGCTCCAAATCCCAAGGATTGGATTGAATAAAGTCAAGATATCCTGAAATTGTTGAGAGATAACTTACAGGTTGCTCAAAATCTGCAGAAACAATATGCAGACCAACATAGAGTGGAGAGACAATTCCAAGTGAATGACTTGGTGTATTTGAGGTTTCAGACCTACAAAAAAACCACCATAAAGGGTAAAGGTTCAAAAAATCTCAATCCAAGGTTTTATGGTCCCTACAAAGTGATTTGAAAAGTTGGGGAAGTGGCCTATCAATCGGAGCTTCCCATGGGAAGCAAAATTCATAATGTATTTCATGTTTCTTGTCTAAATAAGGTTATAAGGAAGAAACTTTCAGTTTCAGATACTTTACCACCTTTGGATAATGAAGGAGAACTTTTTATCATTCCATAAAAAATCTTGAGAACAAGGGAGAGAAGACTACAAAGCATAACAATAAAAGAATATTTGGTACAATAGAAGGATTTTCCTAATGAAGAAGCTACTTGGGAAGATGAACAAATTTTGCAGCACCCAAACTTGGCATTTCTTGAGGACAAGCAATATTGGGTGGAGAAGGACTTTCATGTCCCCATTCCAATAGGTCTACAAGTTGACAATGTTTCACCCACCTACTAGTTCCCTAGGTTGGGGAGGAGGCATTAAATATTTCAATAAGGGAGCTATGGGAAACAAGAGAATCTTAGTTTATTATTTAAAAATTAAATTGGGTCATACATAAATAAATATGGATAACATAAAGTGGCATTGCTTCATAAGGACATTTGGAGGTCCATGGGGGCCTTGGGTGGCTAGATGCTTCCTTACACATGTCATGACTTAACCCCAAATTCGAAATTGTGAGTGATGGAATGTTCTTGGAAGGTGAAGGGGCATAAAATTAAATATAATGAGCATAAGGATTCTAATGTGTGAGCAGGAGTAACTCCTCATAGAAGAGGAAGAGTCTAGGAAGAAACTAGGTGCCATGTGGAGCTAGATTCCCTGCGCTTTATGACAACAATGATGGAAAATTCTATGACAAATAAGACCTGATTGATGACATGTGACAAATATGACATGGAAGGGATAAAAAAAATCACCAAGAGGTCGAATTTGGGAGTTAGAATCAACCATTGGAAATTGGTAGAAGATGAAGGGTTGAGGAGAAGGCCAAGTGGCATGGAGGTTACTAAACATCAAGGATGAGGTGGAGGAATCCTATGGGAATGAATTCGACCTTGGAGGGCCTTAAGAGGGTTATAAAAATATGTCATGAGGAATTTAAATTGATTTTGATCATTTGTGAATTTTCCTTTGGCATTTGGAGAGCAATTGCTTGTCCTTCGCACGGTGAGTGCACACTTACTCTGCTAGTGAGCCAATTTCGACAAAGTGAGATTCTCATAAAATTTGTCCATGGGAGAGGCCATTAATACCTCTAATTTGGAGCTTCAAAGAGTGTTTTATTTAATATAGGAGGTTTCTATTGTTTGTGATCAATCTTTCCTCCCATTCTCTCAATTTCTACTTCTAGATTTCCAAGTTTTTCCATGAAGGTGCACTTGTGTGAATGGTGGTTGTGCCCCATTGAGTTAAGTTGTAACACCTCATATTTGACCCTATTTTCATTAAATGTATATGATGTATATATTGTAATGGATCATGGTGTGGAGCTATAGGCAAACTCCCCACCATTGATTGTTGTATTATGTTTCGGTGATGCCGATGGTATTTTGTGCTAACCAAACACGTTATAATGTTGGATACCATGTACATATGCAAAATTAATTAAAATACCAACAACCAGCTATGTCGATGCAACAATAATGAAAAGGGAATGATTTCCTAAGGTTAAGGGGGGGAATGTCTAACACTTGGGGGCCATTGGGGAACAACCAAGTGTGGAGTTGTGAACCATCTAGCTGTCACCCAACCTTTTTGTCTTATTCACCCTTCCTTGTCTCATGCACCAACCGTTTTTAATTCTGCAGGAATTGGTTGGGTAGTTATTACCCTTGGGTAACGTATGCATGGGTAGTTGTGAAGGTTGACAGGATTGTCAGTCCTTTCCCACATGTAATCCCATGGGCAACGGAATTCTTGTTTCTCTCACAAGATCAGGGAACCAAGGGCATGATGGGACACTCACGCAGAGCATTGGTTTTCCTCACGCAGGCAGACATTCATGTTCTCCTTCATGACTGGTTTAGTTCTCCTTTCTCTGAATGGTTGTGTGTAGTTGCCCTTCATGATTGTGGGTCTGTGTAGGTGAATCTACGTTCACACAGATCATATTCTTCCCCTCACGCAACTAGTTTCCCCATGAATTTTGGGTTGTTGTGGGTTGTTGTTTAGTTGTTTTGGCCACGATAGGGCGAAGAATGACTCTGGAGTCATTATGCTCGGTCTGAGCTGTGTATTACCCAATCCGGTTTTGATCTGTGGTGTTTCCCTTAAATCCCAGAGCTATGAATTGTTGTGTTTGACTGTCTGTGCATAGTGGTTGGTCCTTGGACTGTTTAGGAGTGGAAGTGGAGTCTGAGCATACTTGATAAACCTAGTGTGTGTAGGGGCCTCACAGGAAGAGCTAGAGGGCTATCTTTCTTCTCTACACCCCCTGAATAGCACTGGAAGGAAAGTCATGGCATGAGGGATTATGCAGCAGAGAAGGCGATGATTCCTTGTGTTGGGTATGTGTGGATGTTATAGAAGTCAGGATAGCTTTAGTGTAGGTGTCCTCAACTCTTCATTGAGCCCACTAGCTTAACAGCCAGCATTTCTAGCTCCTGATAGCCTGCTAAACCCTCACCGTGTCAACTTGGCTACCTAATAAACCCAACTACGTTAGCTTGGATTCCTGATAAACCCAACTGTGTTGGATTGGATGAATTGTGTATCCTTGGCTACGTGTGAGCTTGCTATTTTCCCCTTATCCCTTACGGAATCATGCCCAGGTCGGGGGTGGTAGTGTTGCTGAGAGATTAATGAGCGCACTGGCCTATGGTTGGGTGGAACGTTGCAATGATGTAGCTAGTTGCAGAACAAGATTTTATGAAGATAAGTATTCTTGTGCTTAAATCCCTGCAACTATATTATGTTATGAATGAACATGTATATGTGGTGAATGCTCATATGCTGTGAATGCCTTGTATTTGCTTCCGTTGTATGTTTACTGATTTAGTCATCTGCATATGTCTTATGATGATGTTGTATCTGTGTATGTTAATATGTTTTCTTCAGTAATAATTTTTCATACATTTTATATTATCTTCATGTTCATGTTCTTGGGGCATGCTTTCCCGGCTCGATCAGTATGATGTGGATGAGTCGTGTCCTCTTCATCGGTCGAAGGGTTGGGGACATGACATAACTTGATGCCCAAGCATGGTTGAATGATTAATGTCTCTGTAATATGTCTCTCATATCCTATGTAAGTCTAAATCAGAAGAAATACATGTGCAAATGTCCCCATTTCCAAGCTTTATTATGACTAGTTTCCATGTGATGATTTTCCCTTTCAATGGAGATTGTGTATCCGGTGTATATTACGACTTGGATAAATGTTATGTGATTTTAGTGAGATATTGAAATGATTTAAATGGTATAGATTCATATTTATCTGTTCTGAACAATTATTTTCTCCATTTATGAGCTGAAGTTGAGCTTTTATGTGTCATTTCCCTTAAGCAAATATCATTGAAATTGTGCATTCATATATGAATATTTAAAACTCGGTTGCAGAACTATTAACCACACCAAATTACATTAAATGAATTCTAATTACAGTCCCCATACTTTTTTCTAAAAGTTTGGAGGGTCAGATAGGAGTTGGATAGCCATTTCTTCCCATAGCGTAGGGGGGATTGCATCATAAATTGCTAGTAATTTTTCCCTTTTTCCATCATGCCCAATTCAAGTTGAAGATTTCTATGAAATGTCATAAAACTATAAAAGAGTCACTTTAATAGTAATAATACTCCCCAAATAATTCCCTACCAAATTCGAGACCCTCGTGAGCCATTTGAATCCCCCTTGGCCAAAACTAGTCAAGACAAGTTTTCCAAAATTCTTCCTTTATTGGGAATTTTTGAATTGGGACATTACACCAAAGTGGTTTGACAAATATATTTGTGAGTAATTTTCAATTTTGATTTTACACATTCCTTGGTGGTTTCGGTCCAATGACACATCAATCCTTCTTTATCGTCTGCGCTACTTAATAATGTGCTATACCTGTTAGGTGTTGATTTGTCTTTCCATAGGTTTTTATGTAAGTTTATTCCTAATGCATTTTATGTGGTATCAAGCTCTTCCCTAAAATGGAAATCAATAAATCCCTTGTTGATGGTAGATTATGTCCTATGAACTTGGCCTTATCTCTTCTTAATTGGCTCGATACTTCCCACTCTAGTTATGGACGGGCGCATTGATGAATGATAAATAATTAGAAATTCAAATCCACTAAATATTTTCTCATAAATTAGTAATTCATGTGATTGGGATTAAAATTTAGGAACCTTGGTTATGAGAAGAAAGCGAACGTGTCCTTTCTTACTATACATGATACTTCGGTATTGTATATGAATTAATTATGTGAATAGTAAAAAAGACATGTAATTTCAATATTTACACTTATTTTCTGAACAAAAATGATAATCAAATTTTCAGAAATTAATAATCACAACATTGGAAACTAGTATTTGAACTACTGGAAAATGATAATGACACTTTCAAAAACCATTGCTAAGTATTTTGGAAACCGATGTTCACACTTCTGGAAACCGACGATCACATTTTTTGAAACCAATAATCGCACCTTTGAAAATTGATAATCACACTGTGGAAAACCAATAGTCCCACTTTTGAAACATGATGTAAGTCCAGATTCTTAGTGGGAATTCTAAGTTTAATGAAATCGAGGTTCAAGGTTCAAATGTCACAACCATGGAATTTCATACTGAGCAACAAGCAATTATGTTAGGTAATCTCCAATTTCATTTGCTAGAAGTATGTTCTCTATTAAGCTACTCAAGTCAATTTCTTTATCATATGCTTCCTTTAAATGTATTGCAATGATGAAATGATTTCTAAACATAGTCAAGTGGCAGTTGAAAGAGATGTTGGTGATATTGGAATTTTGAAAGTGGGACTATGTAAAATGTTAGCTTACAAGTCATTGAAATTTCAGGATGCCTCAAATTGAATAATAGATGCACATATGTAAATCTTGTCTATAGTTTTAGTCTTGACTCATTTGGGTGAAGGAACATATTTTATTTTTTATTGATTACAATAGAAGTGATTTCCAATAAGGTGATTCTGCTAAAAATTTGGATGATACATTTTATGTTACACTTGTTTAGGTGGCTCTTTAGAAATAATCATCTATGTAAGTGAACAAGTGTCTTTGGAGACCAAATGGAGAATTCATTGGTATGTCAATTTGTCTTCAAGGTGTCAATTTTAGATGTCATGACAATTTCTTTGTAAGGTATACATATGAATCCATTATTATTGTAGAAATAACTTCATGGGATATATTGCTCATTGTTATAATTTGATTTGTAGGAGTGACATTTTCCAAGCATATCGTTCACATATATATTATATTCTTATATTGCAAACATCGAGTTGAGGCAACAACTTTAGGTCCATATTAAATCTCAAAGATGGCTTGCATTTTGTTGTGATTTCCTTTTGTGATACATTGTTGTAGTGACAATGCTAATACTACAACTTTGTATATTGATACACATATTTCTGGTGTCAATGAGATTTCCTTTGTGCACCCTAAACAACCATCCACGTTTTCTAACTTGTGGGGATGATATTACCATAAAGGTAAATTCAGTGCATGCTTCTTTATTTCATTAATGTATGAATTCCTAATAATTACTTAGTGCTATAAAATAGTAAACTTAAACTTATTTTCATGCATGCTCAATAGTTTGATCTTTTTCTAAATGGAATTGTTGTCCATTGTGTAGGTATGGGATACATAAATAGGTCACAAACAATATGCATTTGAAGGTTACATAGCATCTATCTATTGTGTTTCCTTAATCATAAAGAGAATATCCAGGTGCTTGATTACTCTAAGTTTTATGCTAATTATAGTAGTATGAATATTAATGACACTATTTTTTGCGGGGTGAATGAATTTAAAAAAAAAAACCATTTATGTAATATAAAGATTACTTACAACTATTTTTTTTATGTATCACTACTTCACATTGGAGATTTTAAGGAAATAATTCAAGAAAATGGTATATTTCGTCTCCACTTTTTTTTTCATTTTATTTTTCACATTTATTTTATCTTAATTTTGTTTGTCAGCGAAGAAATATAAAATAAATATACATGTACACATATCAAAAGAACGAAGATGATATATGGGAGTGAAAAAAAAAACAAAAATGGGAAAAACGTTTTTTGAATGCATTACGGATTAATTTTTTTTGAATGTTTTATGGGTTTCCCAAATGAGTATTTTCAACACTAAAATTTATATTCTTCGAGAACCATAGTGCCAGTTGACTCATCATCTTCATCCCTAACTCTGTCTTTTGGAACTTTTGGGATATATATTATATGGCTTGAACGTAGGTTTATGTTTGGAAGCCTCACTCAACGTATTCTTTGTTTGGCTCAACCGCATATCACCCTTCATTTGGATTTGTAAATGATAGTTCAGGTGCCATAACATTGGCACATCTATGCAGATGTAATGATTTTATGGATGGTTTGGCTCATATCATATCTTCATCATATATATAGATAGCTCATCTACGAATAAAATAAATTAATCCCTTATGTTGAGTGTAACACGATTAAAATGAAGGGCATATCACGTAGGGAGGAAATTACACTTGATTAGGTTCCAATTTCCTCCATTATGTCATATGACATGGGAAATCACATGGTTTAAGTGCTTTCATTGTGTGTCTCAATAATTAAATATAGTTTCAATAGTATTGGAACCACTTAGTATGGGAATCAAATTATCCCAAATCCCATGAATTCGATACATTTTTCTAAATTTTGCATACAATTACCAATTTGACATTACATAATACTAGCTTGATTTATTTCTCTTGCACCTTGTCTCCATTAAACTTTGAGATCTTCAATATGAACATGGTAGATGAGGTTCTTAGACAACTTGATGATGCTTTGATTGTTGTAGTGAAATTGTATTACTCCATTTGGTAGTACATGCATTGAACATGGTATTTATTTCATGCGAACTTCCTCACATTTAGTTCAAATAGTTGTGATGTGTTTTTCCTCTAGTGATGAGAATGACACTATAGTTTAAATCTATTGATTCCAAAATGAACACATTTTCGGATAGATTTTATGTTGTATGCTAAACCAACCTATTTCAATTCTGTAATTCCTGATCCATTTCTATATGTGTCTTATCCACATAGGATCATAATTTATTGATTTTGAGTTCCTTTGAAAAATCCAAGGATCCTTCTTGTAACTTTCCAATGCACATTGCATATTTCATAAATTTAGATACCGTTCCCATAAATTTGGTTTGGCCATTATGTTGGCTAAGTATATCAAACCATAGTTAACAAATAAGTACATCTTTGGGCCTAGAATATGCAAATTTCAGTATCATACATAAATGGCCATATTTTATGTACCATATGGATATCATATAGTCAACATATTGTTGACTATATTGTTTGAGATATCCATAGAAATGATGTACCATGTGAATTTGGAGAAGTCTCCAAAAATTGGCATTAAAATTTCCTAAAATCATCATAAATTCTCTTTATATTTTAAATACTTTATAAAATTTTAAGATGTATATCCATGTACCTTCTTGTAATGTCAATATATGTTAACTATATATGAATACTTCAATTGTTTAAATATAACCAGACATGCCACCCATAGTTACTTCATCTAAGAAAATTGCTTGGGGTCCCTTGAATTACACCAAGCTAGGAAGAATACGCATGGATAGCTATTGTTGCTCCATAATACATGCCTAAAGTGATAATGGAAATATACTGAGATAGTTCATGAGGTAGAACCCATTATGCCAAAATAGTGTGAATTGATGGAAAATAAAACCTTGTTCCACACCTGCAAGAAGGAAAGAGATTACTAGGGTTTTAATATTCATAAGTTTAGGTGGAATAAACATACATGTGAGGGACCATAAAAAATGATAACAATAGAATAAGTATGCTCCCTATTCCCTATGTGGCTCAAAACCTAGGAACTTTGGGAAGGACATAGCCATAAAATAAAGTGGACAATATTAAACCTCTGTTTGATTGATTGCCACTAGATCCGTCTGCTACTAATGTGTATGTAATAAGGAAGCCAACCCTTTTTAGGTAGAAAATACAGGTGCAGAGAAAGGTAAAGCCAACAATTACATAATTTTTTGGTGCTCCCTATCCCGTATCTTGTATCAAGTAGTTCACCACTATAGTTTGTGTCATCATTATTGTTTTATATAGACTTGCATAGGGTCGGAAAAGAGTGAGCATCTTTTAAAAATTGCAGCAAGGAAGGTATGACTCTATGTAAGACTAGATCTTCAACTTTTTTATTATTGGCATGCAGTGTTATGTATCACTTTCTTTAAGACATGCTCAAGGTTTTATTATGTTAGACAAAAAAATCCCAATTATCATTTCCATTCATTGTTGTAGAATCTTGTTTATAAGTTGGATTGCTTTGGTTTAAGGTAGTATTGATGCATTGAAAATATGGAAATTTATCATTGATAAGCATAAAGAAAGGTTTCCTTTCTTCAATTATTAGTAGTGTAAACCTCCAATCTTTTCCTTCCCTCTTGGGTAAAAGGTATGCAACTCTTTTGAAACTACTTTAAGATGTTAATGACTAGCTAACCATATTTCCCTGCATAGGTGTGGATCATTTGTGATTCAATTGATATGAAGTCATATGTTGTAAAGGAGGTCATGAGTTCAAATTACACCTAGGATTACTTGTGTCCCATTCTTGTGGGCTGTTGTGGGGAACCTAGGGGTATAGTGGTAGCAATAATGGATCCTTGGACCTTGTGTCATGTGAGTACCATCTCATTCCTTAGTTGTCGATTCCGCTAGTAAAAAAAAATCTAACCATCTTAGGATTGTATACTTATGTATTCAACTTTGTTTGGAAGTTTCAAATTATAACATATACTAAAGCATTGACACATAAAGGATGTATTGTGGTAATAAATTATTCAAGGAAACAACTATCTAGGAGGAAAAATAAACATGTAAATGTGTCACTTGTACTCTCAAAAGAGTTTCCTAATAAAAAAAATCTGTAAGCTCAGTTCTGAAGTCTTGTTTTGGAAATGCCTCTTCTTCTTCTTCTTCTAAACAAAAACAAATATATTAACTACAAAATAATTTACACTATCCAAGAACATGGGGATATTGAATTCCGTGTATGGGTTACATAAACCATGGATATAGTGTACACAATTAATTCATTATCTATGCATGTTGGGGGACGAATGCTACAACAAGAGAATACATGTACTAGTGCAAGTATGTCTTTCCCAATATAAACTATTTGAATTTCCCAGACTCGTCTAACTACTGAGAAAAAATATTATTGGATATGTTTAATGTTTTAGTTTTGGTAGAGAGAATTTCTTTGAAGCTTCAATATGTTAGAGCATAATAAATATTTAGTACCATAGTCTTATACCTTATACAGTTCCATTTTCTCCCATGCAGTGATTCCTATGGTTAGACTTAGGGAAATTGATCATTTGCCATAGTTGAGGCGCTCCTAGTTGATCATTTTGCATATTTGATGCACTCTAGGTTGATCATTTTGACACCCAGGTGCCCACATTGATTGCATTCAACCAGGCATGTGCTCCTCTTCCTCTTTTTGTGGGATTTTGACTCCTTTGATTTCCTAGTCTTTTTTTGAGTCATTTTTGGACTGTTTTGAGAATTATTGCTCTCCTAGAGACACTCCACTCACCCATGTGCTTCCAAACACCTGCCACACCTCCGAACATGTTCCAACATACCTCACCCACATTTTCACATGCATTCGTGACCGTTTTGGATGATTTCGAGGCTCATTGGTCCACCTAGGGGGGATGAGGTTCAAATCTAGTGATGACACTTGTATGCTTTCACATGGCCTCCAAGGCCTCAATGATTTTCCCTATTGTACTATATATAAATTCCATTCATAGTTACATGTTGGAAAGTGTTAATAATATCCATTATTGGCTTCATGTGTGTATGCAATTTCAGTATTTTTCAACTATGTTGTGCTTGTTTGTGAACTATGGAGAATTTTGAGTGTTTCTTTGGATTCTAGATCCATATGTGTATCAATTATCACATGGTATTAGATATTATTGAAGCTTCAAATTGATTCCAGAGTGTTTGATTTATTGTAAGAGGGATTCTCTAGATAGATTCGAGAGTTTTCATTGCAGGTACATTCAACAATTTGTCACCAGAAACACAAGAAGAGATGGAGCAGACCCATGTTTTGTTTAAACCATTCAACTAATTCGAATGGAAGGTTGAGATGGTTATCTAGATGAGGTCAAAATACTTGTTCAAGGTCACCATGGGAACAGAGGTTGAACCAAACTCAATTGTTGAGAAATCGAAGTTCTTCAACAAACTTGATGAAGCATTTGGAATGCTTTGTCTCAACATTTAGAGAGACTTTCTATTTCATATAGACATTTTGACCACTCCAAATCAAGTATGGCTGAAGCTGGAATCTTTGTTTGCAAATACTAATGAGAGTGGTCACCAGCTCAAAAATGAGCTCATCGCTTTGAGTCCTTCTCATTTTGAGACAATTCAAGATTTGTTCACCAAATTCAAATATTTGGTACTTCAACTCAAGCAATGTGGCATAGAGAAGAAGGAGGAGCATATCATACTTTCAATACTTTCAAAGATAGCACCAGAGTACTTTGTGTCTGTAAGCACATTTCACTCTAGCAAGCTCACAGCTCGAAACTAATGCATGGCTACATTGGATGAGTTCATGGAGTCTTTGACCCAAGAACAAGACAATATCATGCAGATGGTTACCGTAAAGTATAGAAAATACAAAGCTCTTACTGTAGGAGTTTCAAATCCATCTAAGGGAAAGAAAAAATACAAAGATTCGAAGCAACCAGACAAGAAGAAACCAGACAGACCCAAATCTTCAGATAGGGATTCGAATCCTTGCAAGGACTAGGACAAGGAGAACAATGAGAAGACAAAATGAACCTACTGTCACAAACGATGGCATCCAAAGAGTGCATGTATGAAGAAAACCATTGATATGATGGTGCACCTGTTGGATAAGAACAACATCCCAGTCCTAGAGGGAGCAAGGAAGAAGGATGGAGGTTCAGGCTTAGACAACAAAGAGAGGTGCCATGCATTCATTGTTGGTTCTTCAAACTCTTCTACTTTAATCATTGATTCAGGAGAATCAAGGCACATGGCCTCCTCCAAAGAGTTCTTCACATCCATGTATTCAGGCAGTGGGCCAACTGTTCAAATGGGTGATGATTCAGAGATCCAATCCAAGGGGATTGGAAATATTGATATTGAGGATGTGTATGTCAATAATTTATTGTTTTTACCATACTTGGAAGTGAATCTACTGTCAATGTACCAAATGAACCACACTAGAGAAGCCAAGAGAGTAACATTTACTCTAGACATAGTGGAGATAGCTGAAATATCTAACAACAAGGTGGTGGCTTTGGGATTTGTTGATAATCAAGATAGGATGTACAAATTCTCCCATTTCCTTCCCTACTCTAGAGGGAAACAGTCCTGTCTCATGCCAATGAAACCAGCAAGCTGCGGCATGAGATATTTGGCCATATGAACTACAAATACCTCCAGGAATTGAACAAATGTGGCATGGTGGAAATGATTCCTCCTATCAAGACCTCCAATGGTTCTTGCATTGGTTGCATGGTGGGAAAAAATCTAGAGCGTAGCTATGAGAATGGAAAATCGAGGAGAGCTACTGAAGTGCTTGGATTGGCACATTCATATCTTATTGGACAACTCCCTACACCTTAATATGGAGGATCAATTTATGTGTTGACCTTCATAGATGATTTCTCAAGGTTTTCTTGGGTTTACTTTATCAAACTCAAATCGAATATGAGGCTTGGTTTTGTCACAAGAAAAATATTTCACATTTTCGAATTTTTGGCTCAAGGGCTTGGGCTAGGATTCCTTCAGAAAAGAGGAAATCATTACAGAAACAAAGAAAGGAGTGCATCATGGTGGTATATGGTGAATATACAAAGGGATACAATCTCTTTTATCACTCAATTAATAGTACTTTCATAAAAAGAAGTGTTCAATTCGAAGAAGAAGTCATTCCATATTTTTAACTAGCACTGGGGGAATGCTTTTCTCCTCAACACAAAGATGATGTAAGTAATGATTGTATTTCTGATATTTCTGATTCTTTTATGGCTTAAGATTATGTTTCTGAACTTGGCTCCCCCACAAGGCCCAAGTGGGAAGAGAAAACCATACCTTTGCCTCCCAAGAGGAAGCTAGTGCAATGCAAATGGGTCTATAGGAAAAAACATTTATGTTGATGGGTCTTATATAAAGTATAATTCTAGATTATTTACCAAATTATTCTCTCAAGTCCAATTAATGGACTATATAGATACATTTGCACCA